>JABSTQ010010216.1:0-200326 GCA_013358835.2 Ixodes persulcatus
CAAACCTTTTCTCAATAATCCCAGCAGTATGGCGATAGTCGGCCAGTCTCGTGCCAATATCAGCCAAATGTTCAGCTTTGATGCACGGCCCGATATTCGGAAGTTGGGCGTACCGTCGTTTCCCTACCGACCTCGTATTGGCGCAATATCGTGTAAATACTCTACGATATCAGACTTTCGCCCGGAAATCGGCGCGATAACGTGCGAGCACTCTGCTGTTGGGCCACTGAGTCGGCCGGGCATCGCATATGCGTTTATTCTCTATCGGCCGGACGTCGTGTAAATCTGCTTTGTATCGGCCGTTGCATATCAATCGCATACACGAACAAAGTTATTTTCGATCGCTCGAAGAAGTTTATTAAACCACTAACAGTATTCACAGCTTATTATCAACATATTTCAAAGGTGCTATACTTTTCTGTGAATCGAGAAGCAACTTATTAAATAGAATTACACTTTTTTCAAGCCAAGCAAAACGCATAAATCAAACACATAGAGATTGAGTAGGAAGCAGGACTAGTATCAGCTGCATGCTTTCAATGTTTTTAGGAATAAAGCATCGATATTCAGTCCGTGATATATGCATAATCTGACTCAGGAAGCAAGGAGCAGCGCAAACACAAAGTCGACAAAAGAAGGTCGCCCACATTCAACGGAAATTTCGCTGTTGCTGATGGGCAGTTTCTTGTCGAAGCGCGTCCAACAAACATAGCAAAATAATTCCACGGACTTCAACGAAAAAAAGGAAAGTTGTTTACAATCCCCTTGAACGCCGAATTAGAGCGCAGCTCTTGAGGAGGATAAGGGGAAGGAACGGAGAGGAGCTAGGGTATATGCCCCTCCCCCTCATCCGTACCCTCCTTCCCTGCTCCTCTCGCATTTAGCGGTAAATTTTCGCTAAATTTCCCGTGAAACTAAGGGGAAAACATTCCCCGCTAAATTTAGCGGGACATTTTTCCGCTAAACTTAGAGGGGAATTTCTCCCGCTAAATTTAGCGAAACAATTTTCGGTGAATTTGGCGGGAAATTTTTCTGCTATATTGAGCGGGGAAATATGTTCGCTAAAATTAGCGGGGAAATTTTTCCGCTAAATTTAGCGGAACATTTTTCCGCTTAACTTAGCTGGATATTTTCCCCGCTAAATCAAACGGGTAGTTTTTTCCGCTCAATTTAGCGGGAAAAGTTTTCCGCTAAACTTAGCGAGATCTTTTTCCGCTAATTTAGCGGGGAAATGTTCCACTAAATTTAGCGGGGAAAATTTTCCGCATAATTTAGCGGGAAATCAATAGTCACGTGACAAATTTTCGTCCAAGGGTTCTTGTCCTACTGTTAGCGGTGATGTGTTTCGCTTCGCCCCTCTGATTTGCTTGAAGCGGCCGTCCCGCTGGTTCACAGCCACACGAAGACAGAAAAGCATGTAGGGAGGCTTAACAATAGGCGAGGTCGAAGGGAGATGGACAATGCAGCTAAGCTCCAGCAATTTTTTTTCTGCCTTTCTCGGGTTTAAAGTAAGCAAATGGCGTTTTGCATAATCCTTTCTTTAAACGTCGCTTTAGAGTTGGCCAAGCAATTGCAATACCTCACCAGCATAGCCGATTCAAAAACGACACCTAGGTGGGTCGACCAAAAGCGGCCGCCGATACGGTATGCCAGGATGGCTTCGGCGCGACCCATCCGATACTTTACAGATATTGTCATGATCGAAATGGTATAGGCAGAATCTTTGAGTTTTGACGCCGAAAATTGGCGCAATACTATGAGCTGCCTGGGAAGGATTGCTGAATAGCAGCATGATCGTCTATATTCATATTTTGTATCACAGGATGTGTGCATCCGAGTTCGTTCGGAGTTAGTGCCACGTGTGCACGGTAGGTTTTGGTGATTCTTTTTATTTTTTTTGGGGGGGGAGGGGGAGGGGGATTCAATTTCATGTTTGTCGAGAGTTAGGCCGAACTGAAACACATTCCATGGTGTATGCTCGCATTCTTTTGATGATTGTTCTCGAGTTCCTGGTCGATTGATAGCAGCTATTAAAAGTTATGGGTAAGTGAGGGGAAACGACTTGCCGACATGGTCTCCTTTCTTTATCACGACTGTAATTTTACCGAGATTCATCATCAGGACGCTAAAATGAATAGCTGTGGGGTTCCCAGGCCCCTATCCGTTCAACAAGCAAGCACGGGAGCGTAAATGACATGATACGGGCCGCCGCCATGAAAAGGGCGTGCTGTCGTTGCTTTTGGTGGTCGTGTGACTACCTCGGGGCCCATCTGCAGGACATTGGTGATGGCGGCGTTGGGCATCTGCGGGCCCCCCTGCCGGAAAGCATCGGTGTCCGAGGGCCTGCACGTGCTGGGAGCAGCCTGGCGAGCTCCGGCGGCAGGCCGCAGAAGTAGGATATAGAGCCTCCCGCCTGTCTGGCGCGTAATGGCCGAGAGAACAACTAAAGGAAGTTGAGGAATACGGGTGACGGAGATTGGCGAGGAGGACTCTTGCGCGGGAACCGGGCAACGACAGACATTCGCGGCGGATGGCGACAAAGACGCCGAGTTGGGTGACGCGTCCCGGTGACATGATCTGGACTTATTCCCCAGATTTGACCCTCGATGGCGACGTCCACAGAATCCGGTGTGGACTACACCGCTAGGACGATCGGCATGCAGTATACTGTAGGCGGCGCACCCCTCCCAGACTTCCTCGATGACCTTCCCCGATAAAAAGAACCCTTTCTGTAGAGAGCTATGCGTTTCTTTGTCAGGTTCATCCGGAGACAGGGGACTGGCGAATCGGACTAGAAACATACAACTCGTTCTCACCGTTCGCGGTGCTGCCACTTCGCAACCAGGTTTTAGAGTCCTGGAAGAACCACAGGTAAGGTCACCATTAAGATTTAGTTGGTTTGACTGCACTTTGATCCACATGACTGTCTCTGGTTGTAGCGCTGTCGTAGTAGCAATGTGAGTGTCCAAAGTTTCTCTTTCAGGAACTAAGGATGACTGAAAGAAGTGCTTAGAAGGTTTTCCAATACACTTACTCCAAGGAATGCAGATGAAGCCCAGAGAAGAATGACATCACTCAAAAGAGTTGAAGAAGCAGAGAACGCGATGTCTAGAAGGTCGAAATATAGAACCAAAAACGGGGAAGTTGCGCGTACTCGACACACGTGTCTTGCCTTGGAAGCAGAGTTTCTTGACAGGCAGTGGAACATTTACAGTAAAAGAGTCGGCATCATTTTGTACCCAAGAATTATTGGTCATACAAAGTTTTGCATTGTATCAAAATTTCTAAGTGATGCGCGAGCAAATACTGTTATGTTTAGTGCCACGTTTCCTCCGGTTACTATGTTTCTTCCCACGATCAGTAGATAAAACTGGGTATTCAGGGAACAGTTTAATATCCAAGAAAAGAAAGACGTATAAATATCAATCCCCCCTTTTTAACCAGGACAGGAAGGCAGGGGACTGACGTTAACTGGTATATAACTGATACGAGTGGCTTTTGAATAGTTATATCCGACCCTGCACTCAGAAACAGGGAGTGGCGTTTCCAATGTAGCAGGACCAGCTGAGCATTCGGACGCAAAATGGCATTGACGGTCACATTGGTAGCACGGCCCAGCAGTAGCATGCCATGAACAAGCAGATGCGGCTGAGGATTGCGCTTAACTGGGAAATTGTGAACGGTTGTACTAACTCCAGGAAGTGCTGAGTTTGCATGCGGTTCGTTGCCCATTGAGCAGCTCTCATTTTTAAAGCGTGTCCGAGGGCGGCTCGTATTGTTTCTTGACATGCAAGCCTTACAAACTCGTGGACCTCAGGGTTGCCTAGGGCATCCACAAACGGGGCTGTGCCGAGGCGAATCATTTGATCGGACTTTGTGCCAGGAAAGGATTTGTAGGTCTAACGCCCTACACTTGCAGCAACGTCTAGAAAAGTCTCGCTTGTTTGTTGACGCCGCAAACGTAATTCTGCATAGAATGCTCGCTGCAGATGTGCATCACCAAAGCGATCGCGCAAGCTCGCGAACAATGCTGCATAGGTGAGCCCGGTTCCGTGGAGCGCGTGAACAAAGCCGAGGGCAAGGCCATTAGTCGTGTGATGGCAGCGCGTGAATTATTATCTTCAGTTCAGTGGTTTCCATTTGAAATAATGTAAACCTCTTACAGGTTAATATCCATTGGTGTTTCGCCACTAAATAGCTCTAAATTGAGCCGAGATTGTCCAGAAAATTGCGTTGGGCTTGTGAAATTAGTGCACAACTGTGAGGACAGCCGATTGCGGCGTTTGCTAGAGCGTTTTCACAGCAGCTACTCCGACGGCATATATCGGCATGGCTTGCTAGAGCGTTATCAAAGCAGCTACGCGACGGCAGATGTCGGCAGGCGATGGTTGTTTGAGTCTGCAGTTCCAGCAGTCTTGCAATGTCTCCAAAGTCACCGCTGCCGTTGGAATGTTCGTTGGTGCTGCAACCGATTGTAATGAGGCTTCATCTGGTTGCTGGGCTAGGGAAGACTTCAATGTCACCTCTGTCGTCGAAATGTCTGCTGATACTGCAACCGATTGTGAAGCAGCTTCATCTGGTTGCTGGGCTAGGGAAAACGTCAATGTCACCTCTGTCGTCGAAATGTCTGCTGGTGCTGCAACCGATTGTAAAGCGGCTTCATCTGGTTGCTGGGCTAGTTAAGACTTCAATGTCACCTCTGTCGTAGAAATGTCTGCTGGTGCTGCAACCGATTGTGAAGCAGCTTCACCTGGTTTCTGGGCTTGGGAAGACGTCAATGTCACCTTTGTCGTCAAAATGTCTGCTGGTGCTGCAACTGATTGTGAAGCGGCATCATCTGGTTGCTGGGCTAGGGAAGACTTCAATGTCACCTCTGTCGTCGAAATCTCTGCTGGTGCTGCAACCGATTGTGAAGCAGCTTCATCTGGTTGCTGGGCTAGGGAAGACGCCAATGTCACCTCTGTCGTCGAAATGTCTGCTGGTGCTGCAACCGATTGTGAAGCGGCTGCATCTAGTTGTTAACTTCAGGAAGCGGCTCACCGGAAGGCATCCCTTGTGCCAGCAAAGGTGCTTGCCGGGTTTCGGTCGGCATCCCACAGCTGCCACAACTTTGTAATTGTTTATTCTTGGTCTGCTCGACGTTCCAGCCCTTGGTGCCCGTTCCGAGTTCCGAGCTCTGCTATTCTACTTTTTTTAAATATTTTTGCTGTTACAATGTTTATTTTGTCGAATTATTTTTTTTGTTGTTTCAGGCGTTTATTGCACACATCGGCAAACGCCGACATACACTTGTATTGACCGTGGCGCGTGCACCATTGAACGCTAGAGCACCGCTTTTATAGTCGCGGCTTGAGCACGTCGCAGACGGAAGTTGACGGTGGTGGAATAGCAGAAGGTGCCAGAGGCGCCGCGCGACCGTTGCGTCTAGACTGTAGGCTGACATTAGGCAGTTTAGACGGACCGGACGTCGATATAGGCAGACACTACGCTTGCGTACGTGTGCGGCCGAGCAGCCAAGGCAATCGAGAAGTAAAGGGCGGGACCGCTGGCAGGTGAGCTAAGCTCTGATAGGGACATGGCCTTCACCAAACTTGGGTCATGAGGCGTAAGTATTGACCAAAAAGCGTATATTTTTTGTGTAAAACTTATTTTGGTGTGTTCGTGTCACATCTACACATTTACGTGAGGTTTTGTGTTCCGTTTAAAATACATCACGATCTCCTAAAAGTTCCTGATGATAAAGCCACGCAGCCATCCACATGTAGCGTTTCATTATTTCCCGATACTTACAAAACGCTCGAAGTTGGTGCCATAAAAGGTATACTAAAAGGCACGTTAGGAGTCCCTCTCCACGATTCCGACATAGCGTCTCGCGTATGCGCTTTTCACGGCCTCCAAGTGGAGCGAAAAATGAAACTGGTCAACAAAAACTCCATATTGGATTATTCAAATCCTGTTTGTGTAAGGACTAGAGTGAACTATTAACAGATCCTGCCGTAAAATGCTTTACGAATCAAGAGATGCCGGTGTGCTTAACGCGTCTAGTGATTCCCACCTGTTGAGAGCCACAACAAGCACTCTTCAAACAAGTTCAACTGAACAGGTTAAGGATGGCTTCATTTTCAAATGTACGGCAGATCGGTGCTTCCAACGAAACCCGCCCGCGAAGATCATTAGCACTTAAAGTCCCGTTTAGTTAGTAGGGTATACAACGCAAATTAAACAACGTAAATGCCTGGCTGCAGTGTATCTAGGATGTGAAATATGTTCCTAGAAGGGGCATTTCGGGTTATTCTAAATAAATATATACGCTCCCTCCAACGATATCTTGATATTTGACCGTTACTACCAATATCTGAACGTCTACTGGTACAACAAGTGTTCACATGCATGCCACTACATGTAGGTGCATTGCAAATGAAGTAAACCTAAAGGAATTATAAATTTTAAGTATACTTAAAACTTCCTCGTCAGCAGATTTTTGCGTTCTTTTGGTGTTTACGGCAAGACCATAAAATCGCCTTCCTTAAACAACAAACTGACGCATTGCTACAGTTATCATCTAAGCTGCCTGTTGTACCTAAAAAAAAAAAGATGAGACATGCATTTATTGTTTTTATTGTGAGCGGTGGTATCCGAAGAGGGGATCATAAATCGGAAACGCTTCTCTGGGTCCTTGGAAAGCGAGGCTCTTCTTGGAGAGCAGCCGCTCTAAACGACGGTAGTACTGGAGATTGTCGTGGCCGTCCGAACCGCCCTAGAAATGGGTGCTCTGAGGAAACGCGAGCCTTGCATTTTTCCGGGCAGAGGAGGGAAGGATTGCGCAATCCACTGCTCCGATTTCTCTTCGTATCGCCATATAATACAATTGAGAGTCGGTTCCTGCTTCGCGCAAAACACACGAGGCGGATTTGATTTTACGGTCCGCTCACTGCTTTCAAAGAAGAACGCCCGCTCAAAGCTTCCCGTCTTGGGGTCGGGAATCGAGCCTCGCCGGCTGAGGCTATCCCTAGTGGTCTGCACAGGCCGATATTTAGAAGCCCGGCCCAGCCTGGCCCTCTGTCTCTTAAGCCCGGGCCCGCCCGCGGCGCGCTAGCAATTTTCGACAGCCGGCCCGGGATGGCCCGGCCCGAGGCTAATTTTCACGTACCTGCTGAGGCCCGCTCTATTTTCGCCCAGTGTGAATTACTCACAAATTGCGCGACATGACAGCTTAATTGCTCGCCATTGTTACACATGATGACTACGGTGCTTTATAATCACTAAAGAAACCATCTTCTCTTTTGTGCTGCTTTACTAGCTGTCAAATATATAGGAGAAGCAGTAATAGATCACAACGGTAGCACAGTTCCTTGTGTCAAATTCTTTTGTCTTGAAATTTAGGGCCTTGAAACTCTTGAAGAATCCTAGAGCCAAATTGTACCTTGTTTGGCCAGAGCGTGCTTAAGTGTCCCTAATTTGCCAAGCAAGTGTCAAAGTAAGGCTTCACTCCTGGTTGTGCGGCTCTCATTTCGGCATCTTGGGCGTAAATCGCCAAAGAAGTGCCAGAGTGTAGGAATTCCTTTGCTGCTACCAGTCTTGGTGAATGGCACAAAGCGTGGGTTCAACAACACGTAGTCATTTATTGGCTCTTATAGCTACTCGCCAAAACCTAAATGGCCCTCGCGCATACGCTGCGAGTCTGCGACGGCCTTTTATCAGCGGCGAAGCGCCGCTCGCATTACCAATTACACTTCGCCTCCTCGCGGTGAAAATGAACACGGAGAATTTTTGCATGCGGGACACCGCGTCCAACCCTTCGGATCCCCAGGTTGCCAACACATCTCTCCCCTTCCAGAAAACAAGTAGGTGAGGTCTTAAAAGGTCTTAAGGTGGCCTTCCTTCTAAATCAGCAAGGGTCACCGCAGATCGGCGAGCACCGGTCCAACGTTAGTACTTCCAGAACGAACCGATGCGGCATGTGGTGGGTCTGATGATGCGAGCTGCATCAACGACGCTACGTATCTGGCACGAGGCACTAGAAATAAAAAAACCAAAATGAAGCCATAGAGCGCTAGGAATACGCGGAAGCGTCCGAGGATGACGCCTGCCCAACTTCGATTCGGTAGCACGGCTACTTTCTCTTCTCCTTCCTAAAAACTAAAGAGGGCATGAGAATGATGCAGTAAGGTCTCGTGCTCCTTCTTTCGTCGTCTTCATCAGCCGTCGCAGGTTGTATCTTGGCAGAGACGGTGTGGAATCTTCCGAGAGGTTGTCCGGATCGTTGCCACTTGGAACCTGCGACACATCTACCTCCTGGGGTTCATGGAAAGCATTTAGGTCGGCGACACGAATGGACCCGCACATTCCACCAGATTCGCGATGCCCCAGCTCATAACACAGCTTGGAGAGCTTCTTTATAACACAGTAGGGTTCACCCATCTAAGTGCTAAAGAGGCCGTGAAGTCTCTAGCAGCATCACTCAGCGGATGAGTTAGCCTCATCACCAGATCTACTACCTTGAACTGAATCGGTCATCCACGGCAGTCATCTTTTCTGTGGCGAAGTCCCGACCATTTATGGCACGTGGAGGCCTGTCTCGGTCATGAGATGTTGGGTACGTCTGCTTCCCGCTGAATCCTAACGCAGTTCCCTTCAAATTGACCGGCGCTAGGTCCGGCCCTGGCGGGACTTTGAGGACCACAGATGACCGGCCTTCGCAACACAAATATATCTGGCGTGGATGGCCGATCGTCCAGAGGCATTTGCCAACGCCTCCCGAGTGCAAGAACACCCGAACCAGAAAAACTGGTAATACTGGTCCCCGCGGCCCGTAGAACTGAACCCACAACAAAGTCGTTCGAGACGCGTAAGACAATCACTGTGCTCGGCGCTCCAATCAGATACTGGATACTGGAGCAAACATATCAGTTATTGGAGGTTTGTGAAAAGGGAAAAATCTTAAGTTCGGGAAAGTAGGTGTAAACTTGCAGGTCAAGATCTGTACTACCTACTGGAGGCGCCTTGAGACAGCAAATGTTTCTCCACTACAAAAAAAAATGAAGAACCCGGTTTGTGAATCTGCCAGGATTACGAGTACCCATGATATTCGGTCGAGATTTCGTCATGGCGAAAGGCATTACAATATACTTTGCTCAAACTCTCTACCGGCTGGGAAACGAGACTGCGCTAACGCCATTTACCAGAGGAAAAAACAGCATTTTTGGGCACGCGATTTCATTGAACTTTGCATGACAGGAGTTTTTGCTCCCAGACAGAGTCAACATGGTGGTGGAAAAGTGTCCCGGTAGCAGCTATCAGATGAAGCAGCCCAGCCTCTGCTGACGCACCTTCGCCGATGCTCGCGGAAAGCCCTATTCGCAAAAAACCATAGGGGTGTTAGGGGCAACAGAAACAAATTTCATTCGCGTGTCTTCCAATAGCGGTGGCCGAAAATGCGAGTCTGAATCTGCCCGACTTCAAACGTCCGTTTATCTTGCAGACTGACGCAAGCAATTGCGGACTCGGAGTGGTTCTTTTACAGAAACATGACAACGTTCTTCGTTCGGTGGCCCTCAACAGTCACACGCTCCCCGGACTAGAGCGTAACTACTCAACGACGCAAAAAAGTGCCAGGCGGTTATTTTTGCGGTTAAGAAGTTCGACACGTACCTTAACGGCGCTTTGCTTTGCATTAAAACTGATCACATGGCTCTCTATTGGCTCAAAGGGCTCCAAACCCCCAAAGGACGTCTCGGTCGAAGGGCTCCTACGCTGCACCGTTACAAGTACACTATTGACTACAAACGTGGCGTGACTAACAGCGTGGAAGACGCGTTGTCCCGTGCTCCTCTTCTCGGCGCAATATGCAGGCGGATCTCCCCTTGGTGGCACCGGCCAGTGAGGCGCCCATCACATCGAATTTGCGGTGGAGAACCTGGTGAGCAGAGAGGAACTACGGGTGGCCCAGCTGTCCGAACGACTTTGTCAGAAGGTGACACACCGCCTGGCAGAAGAAAGCACAGCCGACACCGGGAGTCCCATAGGCTTCGAATCACTCTTTATGAGTAGCGAAGTCATCTTGCTACGGTACCTCCCCCATGCAGTCAATGGGTCCTGCGGCCCGCTGTTCTGGACTGTAATAACTCGTAAACTGCACAACTCATTTATAATAGAAATGCATCATTCCGCCCTGGGAGGCGAAAGCAGCGGGAGCAAGTTACGAGTTGCCTCAAATTGCAACGCGGCCAGACATGAGTTAGGATGTAATGAGGTACGCACGAAGATGCACGGTTTGTAAGAAGTGTTCAACCATCAGGTTTAAAGCAGTCAATCGATGAAAGTACCCTTGAGAGTGTGTTGCGTGTGACGTTGTCGGTCCCTTTCCCGATAGCCTACGTGGCAGTCAATATTTGCTAGTAGTGACCGACTACTTCACGAAGTGGGTCCAAATGTTTTCTTTGCTGAAGCTAATAAGCGTTGCTTTTCTGCAACGCTCATTATAGACAACAGGTCTTATTTGCTAGAAAAGTGTTCATGGATGCGTGTAAGGCACTAGGGATGTGGCACGAAACGCACTTTTCCCTACCATCCGCAAGCGAATATCTCGGAAAGAGTTAACCGTAACCTGAAGCGGATACTTGTAGAGGGTACAGAGCAACTTTAACACTGGGACGCAAAACTCGCAAAAATGGCATTCGCTACCCGACAACAATCAACAGCTCCACGGGTTTTACTCCGGCTTAACTTTTATAAACAGCTAGCGTTTTGCCTGGGAAAATACCTTCTTTGCACAGATCCAGCAAGTATGCAGCGCACCACTACGAAATTCGCAGAACATCTCCGGAATCGTTTCACGGAAAACTTGCGGGAAGCTCAAGAGAGCGTCGACGTCTCGAGACTGCAGCAGTCCAACCAGTACAACAAGGGGAAGCGAAATCTGCAGTTCGAGGTAAGTGATCTGGTGCTGCAGCGAAATCATTCACCGAGTGCATGGTGCTGCGAAAGGCTTCACGGCCTTTTTAGCAAAGGTATAGGAGGGCCCCTTATGCGTTAGCAAGAAGCTCTCCAACCTCTTTTACAAGCTTGTACATCTCGAATCTTGTGAAGTGTGCGGGTCCATTCATGCCGCCGACCTAAATGCCTTCCATGAAACCTAGGAGATACAGGTGTCGCAGGCACCAGATGAAAACTATCCGGACAACCTCTTTGAACAGTCCACACCGTTTCTGCCGCAGTATAACTTGCGACGGCGGTGAAGACTGTGAAAGAGGGATCATACGAACCGTAAGTCCAATATTTTCGTGCCCTCTTTGGTTTTCTTAGGGATCGCGGCGCGGGCGATAACGGTCAATAAATGACTGCGTGTTTTTTAACCAGTGCCTTGTGTCTCTCTTTGAATTGCGCAAGACAGGCTTCACATTCGGTTGTCCTGTTTACATGTGGCAACTTTACGCCTGAATTCCCCCCCAAAAAAGTCAGATTTTGTCTGCGCTTCTGTTTATTCGGTTCATTTATGACTCAAGTCTCACACTTCAAAAACTATGTGGAAAGACAAAGAAAAACATGAAATGCCAAAAACTTATTCCCTGGCACTAAAGGCTTAGAGCTAAGCCGTATTAGGTGAGAGTGAGGCCCCTAGGATTGCCAAGCTTGTCCTCAGTTCGGCGTTTCTCTGACGTGCTACATGGTCATTTATTTCCGAGCTGTACAAATACAGGTCAGACTCTTTTCCTGCACAGTTTGCACTGTGCTCCTTGGGGTTTCGAGCTGGGGCTATAAAGTTCACGTTTTCTGCAGAAGTCTTTCGAAGCCAAGATTTAGGGGTAGTATAATATGTACATCTTTATTAACCGTTCAAACAGTTTAAGTGTCCCTCTAAAAATATCCATCCCGTTGCAAGTACCCCAACGTTGGGTGCGCGCAATATATACAAAACCACAAAATGTCAAATCTAGGTTTAACAAAAGACGGGAGATTTTCTTTCCAGATCGAGGTAAGCGATACAAATTCATCAAGAATTGGATTTAGTAGTTCATACGAACCCTCCGGTGACACTAATTGTGATCTGACAGTAAACATCACTCGATATCAATCTGTCAAAAACATTGTGAATCAGCTTTCTTTCTTTGAGGTTACACACGTCTTTTAGATTTGCTTTTTGATGTTGCAAGAGATAACGACACAAAGCGTTTGAAGTAATCGGAGAAGTGACCTTTTATTCAGCATGTAACGGTCAATTACTTTCCTTCTGAAAGAAAAAAGTTATCTAATATACTATTCCTTATTCAAGAGTAACTGTAATTATTGACTTTTCGAGTAACATGTACACGACCAGGGCTGAACAGTATAGCGATACAAATGTATCGCGATAGTATCGTAGAGATACTTTCGAGTATCTGTATCTCTGTATCGAGATACATTTGAAAAAATGCATTTGTATCTTAGTAGGGAAATATATTAACTATGTATCGCTTGTATCACGATACTTTGACAGACTTAGCTATCTCGTTACATTTGTTGCCATATTTAGGATAAATAAAAAATATATCTGTTTGGTGCAAGTTGCTTCGGAGTGTGCAAAATAAACCCGCTTTATAACATGATCCTTCTCACTCACCAACATTTGAAAAAAAAACTATTGTTTAAAGAAGGTTACTTCCAAGAAAAACAATATCAGCTTCACCCATAGAGCCCTCCACTATTACAAATTTAGCAGAGCGAACGCTGTAAAGAAGCTGAGTCGAGAAAGAGTACGGCCCTGTTGTCCAATCTCCCCACTCTATGGGTGACTCAGAAGCATATAAGGCGGCAGTTTGAGATGCACCCTACAAGGCAAAACAGGGTTCACTTCGGGCAAACGCTTTTTGTCAAGCATGGTACGCAGTCTTTACCGTTCTGTAACTATGTGGTTCAACGGCGGTGACATGTTTTTTTAGCGGCATTAATGATAAATAAAGCGTTCGAGGTAAGGGGAAGTACATACAAAGACACAAACATTTATACAGAAGTATAAAACTACTGTTTGTATTCGCCACGAACCACGCGCTCCCCACGTGGCACAGTTCGGAAACCAATGTATTTCTAGGCGTATCTGTATCATTTTTACACAATACGTTTTCGCCGTCTTTGCACAAGGATCTCATAAATATCCCGTTGCATAAAAGACAAATTAATCTCAGTATCTCTATCTTGGGCCTTTAAACACATGTATCTGCAGTATTTGAATTCCCGTATACTTTTTTGAATATTTCTCCCCAGTCCTGTACAAGACTTCGGAGGTGTTGGTACAGGTGTCCGGCCTGTTGAGGGAAGGCCGAAGACAGAGTGGCGACTCTGGACAGCATCCCAAACACTAAAAAAGAGGGTAGACAAATGGAAAAGCTTTTATTTTTGCTACCTCCTACAGTACTGTTCCTCTCTCGACTTCACAAAGCGTGCCCGGTCACCAGCTCCGCGGCTTTCATTGGAAGCTAAAAAGGGGAGACAATTTCCTCCATTTGTTGCTGAAAAAAGTGGAACTTGCGCTTGCCTACGCCTCTCGCGTCTAAAAGCAAAATAGTGGTTCGCTTTATCATTACGTTGAATAGCATGAGACCAGGGACGAAAAAAAAGAAGCTCGGTTCTGTTCTTTTTGTTTTCTAAGAGCAATAACAAGCAAACATTTTAGCAAGCAATATAAATACTTCAAACAATACTGGGCGATTGCCGCAACATGGCAGGGCCGGAAAGATTGCAAGAAGCAAAGTTCGGCTGAATTTGTTTCGCCTGCTTGGTGTGTTTGGCTCGTCCCGTCCCGTGTGATGTGTGTCATGACTTGTGCGGAACTACTTGTGGCTTTGACACTACCTTAAAACTAATTTCCTTAGTTTAGACTAAAGTGATCAACGTATGAACTGCACCAATATTTGAAACGCCAACCGTTCATGATAATTTTATATTTCAAATGGAAGCAGAGGAGACTTGCATGCGCAATGGAAATGCGGGGCCGCAACTTTGTCACAAAAAAGGGACGTTCGGATGCCAAACGTTTTAGCGTTCACGGTTGACTCGATAAAGATGTAGTTGTTACACACATATAAATTTGACAAACATTTCTACTTTTATGATATATTTTATCATTTACCTTTTCCGGGAGTGCTTGTTATTTTACGGGAATATAAGGTTAGTTTAATTTTTAATCTAACAGAGATTGATAAAAATATTGTGGCGGTTACACAAATGTCGTCTTACCGGTGTTTTTTTTTTTTTTTTTGGGGGGGGGGGATGGGGGCGGAGATCCAAGGTGGGGCTCAGCGGGCGGTGATAGGAGAATAATCGACCCGGTAATTTAATTATTACCTACAATCGAATAATTGGTTTGGCCTTAAATAGGGATCATCGTCAATACTTCATTTTTTATATGATTTATCAAAGCAATCTTAAACGTCTTTTCTTTGATTTTTGTTAATTAGCCTCATGATCTACTTTTGCTTTTTAGAAGGCGCTGATTAAAAGATACAAGTCATTCCCTCAGAAACATTCAAAGGAATATTAAGTACGAGTAATATTTGGTCAGCCTCCGCGTTTATGTGACAAATATGCTAGGCACCGTCCAAGTGGAATTCAAAAATTAGACTGCCATATACAGCGATCGGGTGAGCTTGGCATTTGTAGACGAGGGGCAGCGATTGGTTTCGTTGTTGTGTTGCTGTTTGTGTGTTGTTCTGTAAGTATATGTTAGTGCAAGGTATCGTATATTTGCTGTTACCTGTGTATATGTATCGTGAATAACAAGATAAAAAAAGACGACATTCCGTTATCTTTTTGCCATTTTGAGCGTCATCTGGAGGAATGTACATCAATGGAACAACGTGTCCCTAGGCGCCGAACCGCCACATGCGAACACTGTCGTCTCTCCAGTGTGAGGTATGAGGCCCGTGTTTGAAGACGGACGTTTGGAGTGTCTTAGTGCCTGTAAAAACATGCTAAAGCCACATACGCCGTGCGCTGTCACTCTAGTGGAAACCGCTGTCCCTCTAATGAAACGCCGGGCTGCCGTGGTCGTTTAGGGAAGTCTTCCTCCACTATCATGAGAAAGATGAAACTTTTATCCCCATGGTTCGACAAAATGTTCTCCTTTTTGAGAGAAAGAAATTTGCTTTTTTGTTAATATATTGAACATTTCCGGTCCTTCTTTTAGGGAGAAAGTACTACTTTATACTTTCTTCGAGTGCGGGGTTGCTGAGCGCCTGCTGTTCCGGAATGCCGGTTAGAAGACGTTCTGGTCGCCGTCACTAAGGCTCAGAATGATTTATGTACCTTTCCTCTTGAAAGGGGAAAGGTTCGTAAAATACAAATTTCCACTGTACCTCATCACCGCCTCCGGGATTTCTTCCTCCTTTGGAAAGCCCAAGTTCACCCCATTCTTAAAGATCCTTAAACACATTTTATGTGAGCTACATCTCCCTGATGAAGCCAAACTAATTTAACATTTTAGACTGCGAAACTTTCAGACGCCTTATGCATCAGTCATTCATTCAGTCAGTCATTTCGTCATTATGCGCCATTCTTGGAGCATTGCATTCAGAATTTAAGTTCACACTATCATGCCTTCCGTCACAAGGATTATTTTCAATTACCCCTCCTCCGCACTCGATATACCAAAAGCGCACGAGCATGTTCCCAGGCAGCACACCAGTGTTGGCCCAAAGTTGGTGCCACATGGCATTGATCGGGCTGTAATATTGAACCCAATATTTAAGTGTAACCCACTGTAACAATGGGCCAATTAAAATGCTATATTGGGCCAACAGTGCTTCAGGATTGTTTCAATTATTACGCCAATGTTTGAATTCCTATTTATTCAATGATATAATATTATCTGTAACCAGAATTAGGCCATGATTTTCAAGATTTGTTCTTAATAATCCCAAGCAGCATGGCGATAGCCGGCCAGTGTCGTGCCAACATCTGCCAAATGTCGAGCTTTGAAGCAAGGCCCGACATCCGGCAGTTATGGGTGTACCGTCGTTTCGCCACTGGACTAGTATTGGAGCAATATCGTGCAAATACTCTGCGATATCAGACTTTCGCCCGGATATCGGCGCGATAACCTACGATCACTGTGCGGATCGGCCGAGGTATCGGCCGGGCGTCGCATATGCGTTTATTCTCTATCGACCAGACGTTGTGTAAGGCTGCTTTGTATCGGCCGTGGCATATAAATGGCATACGCGAACAAAGTTATTTTTGATCGCTTGAAGAATTTTATTCAACCGCTAACATTACGCACAGCATATCATCGACACATTTACAAAGGTGCTGCGTTTCTGAGAAACGAGAAGCAATTTATTAAATAGAATTACACGGTTTTCATGCCAAGCAAAACGCAAAAATCAAAAACGTAGAGATTGAGCAGAAAGCTGGACTAGTATCAGAAGCATACGTTTATGTACTTACGAATAACATATAGACATGCAATCCGTGATAAATGCATAATTTACTCGGGAAGCAAGGAGCAACGCAAACGCAAAGTCGACAAAGAAGGTCGCCCACATTCAACGGAAATCTCGCTGTCGCCGATGGGCAGTTTCCTGTCGAAGCGCGTCCAACAAACATAAAACCATAATTCCACGGACTTCAACAAAAAACGTTGACATGGGCATATTCCAGCTGTTTATGACGAAAAGCAACAACCACGAATGCAACAGACAAAAGCAGCAGAACATTGAACAGCGTATTTCTGAAACCGGACCTACGTGGCCCCCTAACCATCACCATAACTTGGCCAACGGCGAAGACACACGAAGACACAAAAGCAAGTAGGGAGGCTTAACAAAAGGCGAGGTCGAAGGCAGATTGACAATGCAGCTAAGCACCCTCAACATTTTTGTCATTCTCAGGATGAAAGTAAGCGAATGGCATTTTGCTTAATCTTTTTTTTTTTCAACGTCGGTTTAGAGACGACCAAGAGATTGTAATATCTCACCAGCATAGCCATTCAAAAACGACACGCACGTGAGTCAATGAAAAATGCGGCCGATTCCATATGTCAGGATGGCGTCGGCGCGACCCATCCCATACGGCACAGATATTGTCATGATCAAAATGGTATAGGCAGAATCTTTCCGTTTTGACGCCAAATATTGTCGCAATACTGTGTGCTGCCTGGGAAGGATTGGTAAATAGCACCTTGATAGTCTATATTCATATTTTGCTTCACAGGATCTGTGCATCTGAGTTCGTTCGGAGTTAGTACCACACGTGCACAGTAGGTTGGGATTTTTTTCGGGGGGTGGGGGATTTTTTTTTTTTATATTTGTCGAGTGTTCGGCCAAACTGAAACAGATTCCATGGTATTCGTTCGTATTTATTTGAGGCTTGTTCTGGAGTTCCTGGTTGATTGATAGCCGTTGTAAAAGTTATGGGGACGGGAGGGGAAACGAATCGCCGACATGGTCTCCTTGCTCTATAGCGACTGTAATTTGTCTGAAATTAATCATCGGGACGCTAAAATGAATAGTTGTGGTGCCTCCTCGGCCCGTTTCCGGTCAACACGCTGGCACCGGAACCTAATGACATGATGCTGGCCGCCGCCATGGCAAGGACCTGCTGTCGGTGCTTTTGGTGGTCGCGTGCCTCCCTTGGGACCCATCTGCAGGGCATTGGCGACGACGGCGCTAGACATCTGAGGGCCTCCCTGCCGGAGAGCATCAGCGCCCGAGGGCCAGCACGTGCGGGGCAGAGATTCATGTGGAGCCCAGGCGGCACGCTGCACAAGTTACAGATAGTGGCTCTCGCCTGCCTGGCAGGCGATGGCCAAGTGAACATTGAAGGAAGTTGAGAAGACGGAAAATGGTGATTGGCGAGGGGGACTCTCGCGCGGGAACCGGGCAACAACAGACATTCGCGGCGGTAGCAACCGCGACGCCGAGTCAGGTGACGAGTACCGGTGAAATGATATGGGCTTATACCCCGGATTCGACCCTCGACGGCGACGTCCCCAGGATGAGGTGTAAACTACACCGCTAGGACGATCGGCATGCAGTTTACAGTGGCGGCACAACCCCCCCCCCCCCCCCCCAGGCCTCCTCGATTACATTCCCCGATTCCAAAACCCCCCAGCAGACGGGGAATGGAATCAACCATTTCAGTCGAAAGCTATGCGTTACTGTGTCACGTTCATCCGGAGACAGCGGACTGGCGAATCGGACTAGAAGCGTACAACTCGCACTCAGTGTTCGCGGTGCTGCCACTTCGCAACGAGGTTTTAAAATCTGGAAAACCTCACAGACAAGGTCACCATTAAGGTTGGGCTGGTTTGACGGCACTTTGATTCACATGGCTATCTCTGGTTGTAGCACTGTCGTAGCAGCAATGTGAGTGTCCAAATTTTCTCTTCTAGGAACTAAGGATGACTGAAATTGCGTATAAGAAGGTTTTTCAATACACTTATACCAAGAAATGCAGATGGAGCCCAGAGAAGCATGACGTCACTCCAAAAGAGTTGAAGCAGCAGAAAACCCGCAGAAGATGTCTACGAGGTCATAATATAGTGTCAAAAGCGTGGAAGTGGCGCCTACTCAACGCACGCGTCTTGACTTGAGGGCAGAATTTCTTCACAGGCAGTAGAACGTTTCCACTAAAAACGATCGGGCTTAGCACACCATTCTGCACCCTAAGAATATAAAGCACACACACACAGCTTTAAATTATTTGAAAATCTTTAACTGATGCGCGACCAAATACTGTAACGTTTAGTGTCACCTTTTCTCCGGTTACTATGTTTTTCCCCATAAGCAGTAGATAGAACTGGGTAGTCATAGACCCGTTTAATGTCAGAGAAAAAAAAAGGGCGCACAAATAGCATTCAAAGCTTCTCCAGTGTCAAAAAGCACCTCCACAACCCCACATTTTCAACCAGCAGATGATGGCAGGGGACTGACGTTAACTTGTCTATAACTGATACGAGGGGCGTTTTAATAGCTACGTTCAACCTTGCCCTTAGGAATCGGGAGAGGCGTTTCCCGATGTAGCAAGACCAGCTGAGCATTGGGACGAAAAATGGCCTTGACGGCCACATTGGTAGCACGATCCAGCGGTAGTACTCCGTGAAAGAGCAGATGCCGGAGAGAAGCGCGCTTAGCAGAGAAATTGTGAATATTTGTACTGGCTCCAGGAGTGGCTGAAGTTTGTATGCGGTTTGTTGACCATTGAGCAGCGTTCTTTTTTATAACGTGTCCGAGGGCGGCTCGTATTGTTTCTGGTTATGCGAACCTTACAAACTTGTGGATCTCAGGGTTGCCTAGGGTATCCACAAACGCGGCTATATCGAGGCGAATCAATCTAACAGACGTTGTGTCCGGAAAGGATTTGTAGGTCAAACGCCCTACACTTGCAGCAACCTCTAGAAACCTTTCGCTTTTTTGATGACGCCGCAAACGCAATTCTGCATAACATGCTTGCTGCAGATATACGTCACCGAAGCGATCGCGCAAGTTCGCGATTATTGCTGCATAAGTGAGCCGGGTTCCTTGGAGTGCATGAAGACCGCTGAGGACAAGGCCATTTAGTCGTGTGATGACAGGGCGTGCCTTATCATCTTCAGTTCAGTGGTGTTTCACCATTAAATCGCTCTCACTTAAGACAAGATTGTCCAGAAGATATATATGTGGGCTTGAGAAATCAGTCTGCTCAAGTGCGAGGACAGCCAATTGTAGCGTTTGCTAGAGCGTCTTCAGAGCAGCTACTCGACGGCAGGTGTCGGCATGGCCTGCTGCTAGAAGATCTGCCCTAGCAGCACACTTCTCAGACTCATACTTGGGCCAGTTTGGTGCAAACTTGGGCCAGGCTAGAGCCAAACTACCTCTAGCTCGAGCCAATCTGGCCCAAGCCCGGGCCGAGGAAGTGTGATGCTTGGGTAAAGATTGCAGCGTAGCGGCTATCGTCGTTTGAGTCTACAGTTCCAGCAGGCTTCCAATGTCTCCAATGTCACCGCTGCCATTGGAATGTCCGTTGAAGCTGCAACGAATTGTGAAGCGGCTTCATCTGGTTGTTGGCTTCAGAAATCGGCTCACCGGAAGGCATCCCTTGTGCCGGCAAAGGTCCTTGTCGGGTTCGGTCAGGATCCACAGCTTCCACGAGTTTGTAAAGGTTTATTCTTGGTCTGCTCAACGTTCCAGCCCTTGATCCCCGCTCCGTGCTCTGTCCATTTGTTTTTCTTTTCGCTGTTACAATGTTTATTTTTTAATTATTTTGTCATTTCAGACGCAATTTAGTGCACATCGGCAAACGCCGACAGACACTTGTATTGGCCGTGGCTCGTGCACCATTGAACACTAGAGCACCGCTTTTATTGTCGCGGCATTGCGCACGTTACAGACGGAAGTTGGCAGTGGTGGAATAGCAGAAGGTGCCAGAGGCGACGCACATCTGCTATACTCTAAGAAATAGTTGGTGTAGAGGCGTACGGCCCTTGTCCCATATGTTACACTTTAAAACAACAATTTGACGTTCAGTCCACAGACGTCAAACCGACGACACCAACTTTCAAGGGCTGCTTGATAGCCGACCGATACAATTTATTAAAATGGCTAATGTATGTATTAAAAGCTACAGTAAGACAATCAAGGTTTTTTCGGCCCTGCCACAAAACCTCAGTGTGTTTCTTTCCTAGTATTTGATACGCACATTGGGCTATTTAGTACGTTATAGTCCGCAGCTATCAAGTCACTCGTAAAAGTTGGCATCGCCAGCTAGTCGGAAGCGGACTAAATGTACAAATGTAGTTTTGGGGTGTTACATATAGGACAAGGGGAGTACCCCCATACAACCCCTATTTCTAAGAGTGTAGCTCGACCGTTGCGTCTAGACTCCAGACTGGCATACGCCAGTTTGGACGCACCGGATGTCGATACAGGGATACACCTGGCTTGCCTACGTGTGCGGCCGAGCAGCCAAGGCAATCGAGTAGTAAAGGGCGGGGCCGCTGACATGTGGGTGAAGCTCTAATAGGGACATTACCTTCACCAAACTTTGGGCACGAGCCGTAAATATGGAACAAAAAGCCTATATATTTTTTTGTGTAAAACTGTTTTTGGTGTGTACGTGTCACATCTAGACACTTAAAATGTGGTTTTCTGTTCCGTTTAAAAACATCACGATCTCCTAAAACGTTCTAATGCTAATGCCACGGAGACATGCACATTTAGCGTTTTATTATTTCCCGATACAGTGGTTAGTGGCGCTTCGTACGCTGTTGTGCTGTACGTTAACAAAACGCTCGAAGTTGGTGCCATAAAAAGTATACTAAAAGGCGCTTTAGGAGTCCCTCTCCACGATTCCGACATAGCGTCACTCGCATGCGCTTTTCACGGCCTCCAAGTGGAGCGAAAAATGAAAATGGTATACAAAAACTTCATATTGTATTATTCAAATCGTGTTTGTATAAGGACTAGAGTGAACTATTAACAGATCCCGCCGTAAAATGCTTTTCTAATGCCAGAGATGCCGGTGTGCTTAACGCGTCTAACCTGATTGACACCTGCTGAGAGCCACAACAGGCACTCCTCAAACAGGTTAAACTGAACAGTTAATGACGGCTTCATTTTTAAATGCACGGCAGAGCGGTAGTTCCAACATACCCACCCGCGAAGATTATTAGCACTTATAGTCCCGTCTAGGTTATAGGCTATACAACGCAAATTAAACAACGTAAATGCATGGCTGCAGTGTATCTAGGATGTGAAATATGTTCCTAGAAGGGGCATTTAGGGTTATTCTAAATAAATAAATATATACACTCCCGCCAACGATAGCTTGATATTTGAGCGTAATTACAAATATCTGAAAGTCGACTGCACTCAAAAAAAAGCCCGTGCGTCTACTTTTCCGCACAACACTCAGAGACCCAATCACCGCAACCTACGGAGGCAGCTCAGCGAATGACGATGGCGAAACATATGTTTAGATTAAAAAAATGCAGTCTGAGTTGTGACATTAGGCAATGCAAGCGTGACGTTTTGCATTGCTTAATGTCACAACTCAGACTGCGTTTTTTGGTCTAAACATATGTTTCGCCATCGTCATTCGCTGATCTGCCTTTGTAAGTTGCGGTGATTGGCTTTCCGAGTGTTGCGCGGGAAAGTAGACGCACGGACTTTTTTAGAGTGTGGTAGTGCAAAAAGTGTTCACATGCATGCAACAAAAGGTTCATTGCTAATGACGTAAACCTAAAGGAATTATCAATTTTAAGTATACTTAAAACTTCCTCGTCAGCAGAATTTCGCTTTCTTTTGGTGTTTACGGCAAGACCATAAAATCGCATTCCTTAAACAAGCTTACGCATTGCTACAGTTATCTTCTAAGCTCCTGTTGTACCTTAAAAACAGATGGGACTCGTATTTATTGTTTTTATCGTGAGCGGTAGTATCCGAAGAGGGCATCGTAAATCGGAAACGCTTCTCTGGGTCCTGGGGAGGGGGGGGGGGGGGGGGGGGGCGAGGCTCTTCTTGGCGAGCAGCCGCTCTAAACGACGGTAGTACTGGAGATTGTCGTGGCCGTCCGAACCGCCCTAGAAATGGGTGCTCTGAGGAAACGCGAGCCTTGCATTTTTCCGGGGATTGGAAGGAAGGACGGCGCAATCCACTGCTTCGCTTTCTCTTCGTATCGCCATAAAATAAAATTGAAAGTCGGTTCCTGTTTCGCGCAAAACACACGAAGCGGATTTGATTTTACGGTCCGTTAGCTGCTTTCAAAGAAGAACGCCCGCTCAAAGGTTTCCGTCCTGGGGTCGGAAATCGAGCCCCGCCGGCTAGGACTATCCCTAGTGGTCTCCACAGGCCGATATTTAAGAGCCCGGCCAAGCCCGGCCTGCTGTCTCTTAAGCCCGTGCCCGCCCGCGGCGCGCTAGCTATTTTCGACAGCCGGCCCGGGACGGCCCGGCCCGAGGCTAATTTTTACGTACCCGCTGAGCCCGCTCTATTTTCGCCCAGTGTGAATTGCTCACAAATTGCGCGACATGACAGCTTAATTGCTTGCCACTGTTACACATGTTGACTACGGTGCTTTCTAGTTATTAACGAAAGCATCTCTTTTATTTTTGCTGCTATTATTAGTAGGATTATTCTGCGGGCCTAAACAGCTGGTAAAAAAATCACTCCCATTATTTTTGTTTGACCAAGCACGCGTATTGGAAGGACTGAAAAATAAAAATGGCAAGCAACAGTAAACAGAACCACGTGCCAAAGTTGCAAAGAAGGGAAACGTCACGACAGGTTCGGACAAAATACGGGCAAAGTTCTAAATTGCCCACTTCCGTTGTGTAGACCAACCGGAAAGAAAAAAAAAAATATCCCGCCGTCTTATGCGGTCGTCTGTGAGAAATCCATCTTTTAGCGAATATGTGCTGCCACCTAAACACAAGACTGGGTTCGATACTAAAGTTGCTAAAAAACAACGCGCGCGCAAGGCCCCTCCCACCCGTTTGACACCCAAAACGTCAGCCACATTCTGTTCGCCCATTGAGCCGCTGTGACATAGAGACGGCTCCCCCAAACTCGCCTTTGTCCCCATCGTGGTTTATCTTCTGCCCCGAAGTCGACACAAAGAGACTCTCTTCCCTCCCTGCTTGGCCAGAATGAAGAGAGAGAGGGTACTAGAGCCATTTCCTCTCGGACCGATGTTTCTACAAAAGGTCCATTGTTTAGGAAAAGCACCCTTGAGAGGAACCTCTTCCCCCATATTGTTGATGCACGCACTAGTACTTTCAGATGGTTTACGCCTGCGAGGGTACGCATTGTGTAGGCACGTGTGTCTGCGCGCTGGTGGGGAGAAGCGACTCTACGACAGCGGCGCCGCAGGCGACGAAAATGAACACCGCGGCGCTGGTGCGCTGGCAGAGCACTCGGTGCTGACAGCGAGTTGTGTGTACAAACACACATACAAACACACACATGTTTTCAGAATTTGTGCCTCCCCCGCATTGGTCCCTCCCGCAACCTCCCGAACAAGCTTTTAAGAATATTACTGCTAAAAAAATATATATATATAAGAAAAAAAGTAACGGCCGGTTTGGCCCGCTTCTTCCCGCCTTTTAGACTTGAATGCAAGGCCCTTGCCTGGCCCAGACCCTTCATGAATATAGTCGTGAAGCCCGAGCCCGGCCAGCGGGCCGGGCCGGCCCGTGGCCCGTGAGCTGGTCCGTACCCGTGCAGACCTCTACCTCTCCCCATCTACTCGCGAATGGTGGACAGCGATGTTGCTCCAGGGCTTCGATTTGGGACATCTTTTGGCTGCTCATTGTACGTGGCGTCACAGCTTGCGTGTAATCGACCAGTGATTATGATTTGACTTGTTCGCGAGTTGAGAATATAGCAATATTTTTGTGAGAGCATCTCACCAGCAAACAAAGAGCGAGAGAGGTCTAGGGAGCACTAGTGTGCTTTGTCTTAGTAATCCATCTACCACACGATGTCAGCTTGGGTACGGGCCGTACGGCAGCAGGAAAGCTGGAGGTTTGTAAACGAAGCACGAGTTGTCAACAGCTTCTAGTGTGAATTAGCGGACGATCCCGATTTCAGCCTTCGTCCGAACTAACTTCCCCACGGAGCTCGTTGCGTAGCAGGCGATAAAGTTTTCTTCCGGTCTGTTAAAAGAAAACCCACGGTGTTTTTTCCGCTTTATTTCCGCCTGCGCTTGGTAGCAGAGAAACCGCATTCTTGGCTCGCGTTAACAGACGAAATGTCTACGAACGCTATCTTTGCTCGCTTTGCAAGAAGCAGATTGGAAATCGCTCTCGCCCTCTCTCGGGCTCATGCCGCGGCCGATTATGATATGGGGCATTGCTGCCACCTTCGACCGGGATCGTGCGCGAAATCAGGAGAGGTGTGACAAAATGATGAAACAAATAAAAATAATATATATTAGACAAAGAGGGAAAAAGAAACTGAACAAAAGATTAAGAAAAAAAATTAAAAACCTCAAATTTCCAGAGACAGAGAGAGCCCCTGACTCACATCACCGTGGAGGTAGAGTTAGTGATCGCCGGCAGACTTCCCTTGGAACCTTGGCCGTCGGCCGGCATTGTTCCACACTCTAAGAAAAAAAGGGTGTATAGTGCTCACTTTCACCCATTTCCAGGCATATTCACCTGGCGCCATTCAAACGGTGTGCTTGTACTCCCCCCTTCCCCCCCCCCCCCCCCCCCCCCCCCCCATCATTCGTATCCTTCACTCCCAAACGACGGCGGCCTGGAGCCGTCGTCCAGCCAAACACAGGCACGCCCCCATACGGCTTCGACCAATTAGCTGTCGGGATTGGATGTGGTTCGATTGCATCAGCTTTTCATTTGGAGTAATAAAATTAGGTAAAGTGGCTAAAAAAATACAGTTTTATGTTGATCAAGTTACAATGATTTTTTACCAAAGTAATGTTTTAAGTTAGGACAAATTTTTGCAAAACGATAATTGATTTAGTTCGAAAGGTCGGAACGCAACCAAATGCAACACGTAAGCGAGCAACACTGATTTCAACAGTCCAAGATGGCGTCGTAGCGAGGAGCACGAAGACGGCGCCTCATTGTCTTCGCGTTTTCAGAAGATACGCTCAGTCTGGTAGGGCCAGCAGAAGAGCCAGCGCTTTTTTCTGTAAGCTATTCAAATCAGTTCCTTCACACGGCTGTTAAGCCGCGCGTGCAAGTTCGCACCATCGGTCCACCGGCAGAGAAGAGCGTCGTGGTCCTTGTTTTCTGTGTGCGTCGCCCTATTTACGTTTACAACAGTCGGGATCTGGGTTACAACATCGGCGGCTTAGTTGCTAACTAAAACAAAATGCCACCGTCTTGTTGCATCGGCGCTCAAAGTGTCAACTTGAATGTTAGCCTTATGACGCCGGCGCGGGGATAATTACTCGTGGAATGACGTTTCCTCGCCAGATTGTTTCGCAGGCCTGGAACGAAACTAGGCTCAGTTCGTTTTATCGCCAGTATTTTCGACGTTTCGGTGACAGGTTCTGTCGCGACGTGCCCTTGCAAATCGATTCGGAACATTGATTCGGTAGCCTCGCGCCACTGTTCCACGGGTACGCCTTTAGGGCCAGTATCACAGCCTCGTACGACGACTGTGGGCCTACCCGAACGACGGCGCGTACAGAAAGGAGGGCCCCCTTTCTGCAGGCTCTGCTGCCCGGGATTGCCCTACAGCGGGCGTAGGCGGCCGTGATACGCCTGGCTACATAGGGCTTTTTCCAGGATTTGCTTTTGCTGTGTCAGCCGCCTGGGCTCCGTTGTCTTTGCTATACATTGTATGAACTGTATTTTTCGTTTACTTCCAGCGAGGGATCTGAAGCCAAATACAGTTCAGCTAGGGAAAAAGCAATTTGGCGGCCAAACGTTATAAGAAGGTCCGGGTTAAGAAATATTTCGGCGGAACATCGCAATGACTACGAAACATGCTTCGATGACGCATTTTTCGGCAAAACCGTACGAACCCGTTCTAGCGTGTTTTTTTTTTTTTTTTTCTTTTTTAATACGGCAGGATTATCTACGGTTTGATCCCTGTGTTTTTCATTTCTGTCCTTTTTTCGTTTTTTTTTTTTTTAAAGATTGGGGGGAGGCGGTTAAAGGGACTGTGAAACAATTTTTAAATCAAATTTTGTCCACCGCACGTTTTAAAAGGTGCGAAAAAAAACCAAACACAAAAATAAAGAGCCGAAAATTCTTTTCACTATAGATCTTTTAAAAGAAAAGCGGACTCTCTTATATTTTCTTTACTTCGAAAGCTTGTTGCCTTTTCACTGCGATGCATCCGGGGTGAAACGTCAGCCATATCCACATCGCCTATTGGATCAGAGCCTACATCACCAACACCGCGATCCTAAACAATCATTTGCCAGCGAATGTTTCTTAAAAGTTTTGTTCAAGAATATTTTGATCCACATTTTGTTGAATGATTAGCTATGTGACAGAAATTGACGAATTTTAGCATGCTTGGAGCCAGGCACGTAGCCAGAATTTTGTTTCGGGGGGGGGGGGGGGGTGTGCCCATGACAAAATGCTGTATGAGGAAGAGGGGGGAGAGGAGGCTCCAGCAAAATGGAAGATTTCGGGAAGGGGGGGGAGGGGCCCTGCCCCATAGCCCCATGCCCCCCCCCCCCCTCCCCCTTGCTACGTGCCTGCTTGGAGCTATGCGCCATCTATCGTGTGGTAAACGAAGCAAGAGAAATATCAGACTGATCCTGCGCATTGTCGCCTGTCTGTTGAAAAACATGGTGTCGGTGGTGATGATCGACGTGGTCAGCGTGGTAGAAGCTCATCGTTCAGCATAGAGCGCTATCCTTGACTGAATTCTTGTCGCGTGTCGCTTTGATAACCCAGCGCGTCCTAGAAGGGAAGATCAATCTACTCGTGCGGTGATGTTGTGGCGGCACCTTCAAGACAGCAGAAGCGCTCCTGTCGTCGTCTTTGTTTACTTCCACTACAGTAGTGCTATTTCTTTGTATTTATCTCCTCGAACATCGCCAGGATTTCTTATTTCGCGCATTCCACGAGTGTCATCAAGTTCGAGATATTACTGGTGGGTATTGTATTTAAAGGGATACCTGAATCAAAGAATTTGGTGTCCATAATAAGTGGCGCACGTTCTTTCCACGAGCCAGCAGCCGCCGGTGTGCGCGAGCACACGCAACGAAAATGACGTCAAAGACCTCCATTCGCGCTTAAGAGGACACTGAAATGCATGGGCTTCGTGCCAAAGGATAATAAATACAGGCTTTTCATCTCTACAAGCGAAAGCTACGTGCTTGTTAGACCAATTAATCGCTTACCTTTTACACCAGACACCACTGTGTAGATGAACAACTTGTCTTAATTCTCCTTTGGCCCGGAGCCCATACATTTCACTGTCATCTTAACCGGGAATGGAGGTCTTTGACATCATTTTTGTTGCGTGTGCTCGCGCACACCGGTGGCTGCTGGCTCGTGGAAAGAACGTGCGCCACTTATTATGGACACTAAATTCCTTGGTTCAGTGTCCCTTTAAAGGAGCTGTGCAACGATATTCAATTGGAATGTTTTTCACTTTACACGAGCTTACTGGCACTAGTGGGACTCAAGGATACTCGCATGCAATGCCACTGGCCAAGAAACTCCTTTGTTGCGGTGTAATTTCAAGGACAAAAGCGATCATTTTCATTCAATCTCTCCCTTGCAAAATTCGATGACGTAACGCGGGGATCGCAGTACACCCGTATGACGATATTTGAATGCGGTTCATAGATTGGACCCGAGCATTGCGTGGGCACTCGATTTAGGCTCGTGATAATTGATAGCTCGAGAAGCATTCGAGTAGTGGCCCGTGTCCAATCCCTGCAACGACGACAATAGCCGAGCCATAACAATGTCTGGAACTCAGCGCGTGTCCTGTGCTTTGCCAACCCCAGCGCGTGGCTATGATCAACATTGGCGGCATATAATCGGCTCCAGATCACGTGGCCGCTTGTTCTGGCTGCGAGTTGAGGGCGTGAACGCTGCTCGTTGTTTTTTAATTTTTTTCTAGGACTTCTAATGCGTCGGGTGAAAAACTAAGGCGTGTTTCATAGGTCATTAACGTCAGGGATCCGTTCTAAGCGGTATTTGCGCAAAGTAAAAAAATTGTTGCATAGCCCCTTTAAAGGCGTGCGTAAAGAATGAGAATTTTAATGCGTTTTCAACACCCGAAAACGTGATTAGTGTTAACATTTCTTAAACGATCCCAACGTCTATGTGATCACGAAATCATATTTCTACGTTGCTATATCTCTGCTAAGATTACATCGTCTTTTGCAATCGGAGAAAAGGCGTGTGGCGAGATGTGTACTATCAGTAAAGTCGTGATCGTCCAAGACAGCGTACTACATCTTTTTCTTTCTATAAAAGTTAATAAAGCTTGAGCCCATAGAAAACTCTGTGCATTTGTTCCTACGCCAATGAGTGACAGCGCGTCTTCTTTTTTTTAGAGATCCGCGGAAACTGCTGTCGTGCTGACGACCTGCTGCCTGCGCTTCGTTCCTGCGTATGGGACCAGTCCCATGCTGTCGCTGTAGCGTAACATATTTAATTGAATTTCGCTCAGCTGCGATGTGTCCAAGGCTATCGCGGTGATGAGAGGTGCCGGTTCAGAAAATATGTCGCTTGCATTGACGCCATCAGCGCAGTAAAACCCTGTGGTAAAACCTACCGGCACACCACCAGCCCGCCGCTAACGCTCCCATTCTCATACGGCCGAATTAACTTCCGGAACCAGGGACACCGCACGTCACGACCGTCAAAATTACGCCGCGGCTTGAATTTGCGGTGAGTTGATGAAAAAGAAAAACTTAATATTTCAATAATTTTTCGTGTAGAAGTTAATAAACCGAAACGAAAACGGATGCCCGTTTGGCGTTCAGTTAACATTGAATGTTTAATGTAAATGTTATTTGGCATAAGTAAAGATGTTATTTCATGGTACCTTTAAGGAAAACTTCTAAACTGCTTGTTTCCTTGCATTGGCTAGGTTGCCACGAATGTACGAAATAAATTTGCCTCCATACATGTGCATAAAAAGTGTCTTTTTGTGCTTTCATTTGGCTTTCTTGGACCTTTTTGTGATGCAGCTGCAAAGTGTGTTCTGCCAAGATATCTGAAATTGAACTACAGTCCGAGGAAAACATATGAGTATGCTTAGGCATATTATAAAAAGAAACCGCGGAGCTATACTGTCCTAATCGTTCCTTAAGATGCTTGACAGGTATTTTCTCGCGGCATTGCTAGTACTGGCGAATGGCGCGGCAGGATTTTGGGAAGCGCTTGGCAACAGCCGGAGACCCTGGAAGCCAGGGGGCTGGTACGTTATTACAGATTTTGGTGAGGCACACTACTAGACAGATGTGGCTTCTGAGCACCCAATACTTTACGCTATTGTTTTTCTTCTCAGGTGTTTGGAAGAGCGATATACAATGTTTTTGTTTTTTTTTGGAGCGCAGCTCTTAGGCACCCGTTTCCGGCTTCAGCGGCGTCGGCGCCGCCGTCGCCGTAATTGCGCGGTGCATTATGGGAAACGTCCCATAATGCATAATGCAAATAGACAACAATCAAATCGTACTTGCCTTGTTTTTAGACTTATCCAAAGCCTTTGATACAATAGAACATTATATTCTACTAGAAAACTAGAAAGCTGGGAATTCAGAGGACCGTTTCTTAGATTTGTTTTAATTACTTTACCTGCCGTACACAAAAAGTATGAATTGACAATAGCATAAGTGGTAAAATCAACTTTACCTGCGGTGTACCCCAGGATTCGATATTAGGCCCCATGCTGTTTAATATATACATGAATGACCTCGCTTCTTTGCCCTTAAAATTAAATATATATCAATATGCAGACGATACAGCTTTAGTTCTAGCAAACAAAAATTATAGTATTGCGGCGTCCCCTTTACAAGAAGACATTGAGCAAATAATTAACTGGTCTTTAACAAACTTCATTTTTGTAAATGAAACGAAGATAACATGATAAAAAGAATGGTGAAGAATGTCACTTACGGAACACGGCTCGAGCACATCCTATTCGAAGAATAGCTCATCGAACTTAATCTCCTGGCGATAGGTAATCTGAGGAACTATATAATCCTGAAATCGCACTACTTCACAATTGATTGCAAGACAAAATCAACTAAACAAAAACAGTCTAGGAAGACCTAGGAATATAATATTCCGAGCGTATATGCGGATTATGAAACACGATCAAGAAACTATTATGTACCAAATATATTTAATCGACTTCCTGGCAATTTGCAGAAAATCCAGTCGCTACATACAGTAAAAAAAAGATATTGAAATGGTGTCAAAGTAGCTCTAATTGGAAGTGTTCCCTTATATTTCATTCGTGATCTCGCCTTATCACTTATGCCAAGTAATTTTGGCGCTTCTTTGTTTTTTATCTATTCACTGTCGCTGCTTGCGTTGGTTTTTGTTGAGATAACCCTGCTGTTGTACTTTTAGTCACGAATATTTCCTTGTTGCTTTCGCGCTTCATTACCTGCTTAGTATATGGATGATTCAGTGACCACTACTTACGGTATCATTTTTATATATTTATATATTTTTAATGATGCTTCTTGCTCGGATAGTAGCTTTCCGTGTTGTGCGTTACTTGTTTTTGGTTTTCTCTACTGCTGCATGCGGTGTTCCTTTTCGACGCGGGACAAATACTGTATAACGGATACTATTGTATTACGACGCATAGTTCAATCCTTAAAGTCTTAGTACTAATTGATAGGCCACAGCATTACACACCACGGGTTCTTGCATATTTAGTTCTTGTTTTATTCTTCTGCATGTTTCTTTTTTTTTTCTTTATAAAGGCTTGGGGGGAGAGGGGGAAGCACTTATGTACATGGACTGCCCTTTCTCACACACAAGCAGATTTGTGCTTAAGTGAGACGGATTTGAAAAGTGTATTGGGGACAGAAACTGAAATAAACTATTCTATGCAACGCGCAGGTCTCACTCGCGACCCCGCGTTGCATTATGGGACGTTTCCTATATTGACGTCACACGTGACGTCACCAGTGACGTCACGAAGGTCCAGCGTGTTGCATTATGGGAAACGTCCCATGACGCAACGCGGGGAGGAGAAGGAGGGAGGAGAAGGATGAAGGAGGAGGAGGAGGAAGGAGGAAGTGGGAGGAGGAGGGGAGGAGGACAAGAGAGGAGAGATGAAGAGGAGGAGATGAGGAGGGAGGAGAGGAGGAGGAGGAGGGAAGGGGAGATGCCAGCCACCCGTTGTGCAGGCAAGTGATATCACCATTCATAAATCGCAGAGAGGCAGGTATGAAAATGTGGTGTACTGGTTATCCAAGTGGCCATTACATGGGTTCGGGTCTGTGCTGTACCCATCGGTCTTTGTGGCACGTCAGACGAAGTTGGTAAATTGTGCGCCGCCAAGGTCGACAACGGCTTGCTCGTGGTAGCTCTGTATCTCTCGCCTACAGCACTCACCAAATATTTCGTGAAAGACGAAGAACTTCATACCAGTCATGGAGGAAAACATCCCACTGGCCCCGAGGGACTCGCTGTTCTGCTGTGCTGTCTCGGGGGAGCATGTTCAAGACTAATGCTGAGGAAATCAGAAATGCCGGCCAGTCTTCGACGGAGCCGACAGCAAATAGGATGACATCGAGATTCTCACGTGCTTCGTCTAAATGCTTAATTTAACGCTGTCTCGTTCTCCCGCCGTGATCCTGCAGTCCTGTTTCCTGACATCGGCAGAACTTAGAAATGAGTGGAGCTTCCAGATGTGAGAACTACATTTCCTTTCTCCGGACAAGCGGTGAGCGAGAATACCAGAATATATCAGAATATACATATATATATAGGTGAGGCAGAGTAGTTTGAGAACAAAGGACCGGGAAAATGTAATAAGTCAAATATCCGTACTTTCGGAGTTGCTATGCTAGGAGTTTATTGTATGTATTACGACAGTTTCGCCGAGAGGCTCGGCTTCGTCAGGAGATGGCATAGATATGAGGACATCAGACTGCGCAGAGCAGTAAGCGGCCAATTGGGCGAGAAGGACGTGACGTCAGGAAAAACAAGATTAAAACGAAAAATGAAAGAAAGCAAACATAGTTAAACAAAATAAAACGCCCAGATAAAAAAAAAAGTTTGACAAGGGCGCGCTTCCACGATAGGGCGGCGGGTTTCAAAGCTAAAAGAGGCCTATATGAGATCTCCGACACTGCGGTGGTTCCAATAGACCTTTTCCGCTTACTCTCGCCCCCGACCGCCAAGTAGGCATATCCGGTATGGGCGACGAAAAAATATCAGGACGTTTCAACCTGCAAATAGTAAAAAAATAGAGGGGAAAGAAAACGAGAATGGGTGACGGTTACGCTTTTCTCCTAAATTCATTCTATTGGCGTGGCGACGGCAAAACAATATTTTCGCCCATCTGGAAGTCACGAACGTCAATTCAAGATGACGGCGACCTTGAAGGAAGGGTCTATAGGTCATAAACGAACGGCACAGGCTCTGGAACGACATCTTCGGTACTAATTGCAGGTAAAGCTAAGCCGATGTGGGCGTCCGCTTTCTGTGACGGTTACCCCGCCTCCCCTCGGGCGCCGCACGCCGCGGAAGAGAGGGGAGCAAGGACTAGATCGGCGGAGCAAGAGTGAGGGGGCGAAAATTCCCACCGGATAGTTGTAAAGACGTTGTCGTACCGGACAGTGAATTGAAAATACAAATTGAAAAGATAAAACATTAAAATTAAAGTTAAAATAAGTACAGATGCCTAGGGTCAAGACCGAGTAACGTTGTGTGCAGCCGGACAGCTTGCTGTGGAAGGCACAAATTCGCATCGCATTTCAATGGATAAAAAAAAAACAATATATATATATATATATATATATATATATATATATATATATATATATATATGTATAATATTAACGGATCTCGCATATCATCATCATTTATTTCCTTGAGGGCCCCAGGGGGCATTATACAAGGGAGTGAACACAATAAAAACATCAACAAAAATGGTTAATAAAAAACACGCTGTAACCTATACTTGTATTTCAGAAAGAAAGAGGTTAACGGCTGCAGCAAACTTGTTAGTGTCAGTCATGTTTACAATGAGGTCAGGTAATGAGTTCCAGTCGTCAATAGCAGATGGTAGAGTCGACATTTTATAAGAGACAGATGACGAAGTAATTGAGCGCATTTTACATGAGTGGTCAAAACGAGGGAAAATACGGTAGGGAGGTGATAGAAGATAATCTTTTAGATGGTTGTTGTGGTAAAAGATTTTGTGAAGAAGAGTGAGACATGCAACCCTTCGACGTAAAGAGAGTAAGTCAAGGTTAGCTGTTTTGCGTAATCCTGATATGCTAGTGTATGGGGAATAGTCAGAGTAAATAAAACGAAGACCTCTGTTTTGAACGGATTCAAGGTTGTTAGTTAGATATGATTGCCATGGTGACCATATGGGTGAAGCAAATTCAAGTTTAGATCTGACCAAGGTTGTATAAGCTAGAAGTTTAACTGAAGGTGTAGCTAGTCTGAGGTTACGGCGAAGAAATTCGAGAGTACGGTTAGCATCGGCAGTGACAGCATTTATGTGAGTAGTCCATGACAGATCAGAGGTCAGGTGAAGGCCTAGGTATTTATATGAGGAACAGGTAGCTTCTGGGATAGCGGAAAGGTGATAAGAAAAGGATGAAACATGTGAACTGCGGGTGAATGATAGAGATTTACATTTATTAAAGTTTAAAGTCATTTGCCATTTGTGGCACCACTGAGTTATAAGTGCGAGGTCATTTTGCAAAATTTGATTATCGTGGTTTGAATTAATAGGTATATAAATTACACAGTCGTCGGCGAACAGACGTATTGAAGAGGAGATGTTGAGGTAGAGATCATTAATGTATATTAAAAATAGAAGGGGGCCAAGAACGGTTCCCTGGGGGACGCCGGAGGTTACAGTGCAGGTGGTAGATTTGGTGTTGTTAATAGAAGAGTACTGGGTGCGATTTGTGAGGAATTCGGAGATCCATTTGACGACTGAGGGATGGATATTAATATTTCTAAGTTTCAGTAAGAGACGTTGATGAGGGACCCTGTCAAATGCCTTTGAGAAATCAATAAATATGGCGTCAGTTTGCTTATTAGAATCAAAGTTTGAGTAAACGTCAGTAAGAAAAGCTGTTAGTTGTGTTTCGCATGAGTATGACTTGCGAAAGCCGTGCTGATGCTCGAGTGGGTAAAATGAGGGAAAAGGAAGCGGCGGGTGCAGAAGCGCGTGTGGAAGGCTCACTGTTTCGTACACACACACACACACACACACACACACACACACACACACACACACACACACACAAAATTATGGTCAATTCCGACTGCAAATACAGTGCCACTTGGTCAGGGTGAGTATTCATATTCCCTGTTAATTCTTATACAACGTTTTAATCGCTGCAAGTGTTCCTGGATTTTCATTTATTCCTTTATCGATCGTGTTGAATCGGTATATGAGATACGATTCGCGCTGCTCCCGTTCGCGGTCTGACTTAAATCCGGTTTCAAGGATCGTTACCGAAAATTTTCGAATGAATGATGTGGGAGGCTAAAGTGTTTTGAAAGAGGAAGGCTTGTCAGCGATTTTGAATGAGATTTGTGATTATTGAAGCGTTTCCTGAATGCTGTCTTCGTTTGCCCTATATATTGCATTTTGCAGATACTGCACTCAAGTAAATAGACCACATTTGAAGAGTCACACGTCAGGTTCCCTCGAGTTTTTAAGAATAATTGCGATTGCGTGCTGTTAGCGCTGCTAGTAAGTTGCATTTGTTTGCAGACCAGACATCCAGGTTTCGTGTACGGCTTGCATTCGTCATTTGACAATGACAAATTCAGTCGAGAGTTTACAAGTGAGTTTTTAAGGTTACGTGATCGTCTGTAGACCACACATGGGACGGACGGAAATGCACGCTTAAGACGTTCGCTTTATTCTAGAATATTATAGTGCCGTCTCAGTATGCTGTTTACCCCTATAAAATGGTTATCGCCACTTGAAGTATGTATTATTGCCAAATGGCAAATGGTGTTGATCAACTGGCTATGGATGGTAATCGTTGTTTAGACGTGATCCGGTTGACCTTCGTAGCTTTTTCGCCACCGTCAACTTTTCGCCATTTAATAGAACATCGCCCCTGTATCGATATCCTGGTGCCTTTCTACTATCAATCGGCTATTGGAGGAGATAAAAGGACTATAAATTTCATAGCCCTTTGATTGCTTCCAATAGCCAATCGACATTAGTATGGCACCAGGATAGCAATACACTGGCGATGACCTATAGAATGGCGGAAAGTTGACGGCGAAAAAGCTACGAAGGTTGATCGAATGACGTCTAAACGACGATTGCCATCTATGGCTGGCGGTCGGGGATGGTAATCGTCGTTTAGACGTCATTTTATCAACCTTCGTGCCATTTCGCCACAGTCAATGTTTCGTCGACTTTCAGCTGACCAGGCGAAAAACTGTGATAAGAATAGCATCTATGACCTTACCATTGGCTTCGGCAGTTCCCTTTACGTGCTGGTGGGATTTCAGGGCCTGATACACATAGTGTTTGCTTGCAATATGGGAAGAAAACAAAGATTGAAGAACAATTTAAAGAACCAAAATTTATTTATCACAATGTCATTAAAATGACAAGTGTTTTTTTTTTTCAAAAGACTGAGTTAATCACCCAAACGTAAACGATGAATGAAAAAATGGCCTTTCCTTGTTTCGTGACATGTCTGTAAGGTAAGAGCTGAAAGAAAAATATTCTAATTTAAATGGGCATATAAACAGCACAAATTCTTGTAGCACATTCGATAACATGCACAGAAGAACCTCGCTCATATGCTTTCTCGGCTGTTATGTTCCCTAACACCGGTCCTGTCGAACGTCCATACGTATTTATGTGTTTGAACTACAGGCTTCCCACACTGCCTTCCCGGTTCTTATGCCCGAAAACTGCCACTCAAGGTGGCTGGTGACTACTAGGGACACACGGCTACTCTGTTCCTTTTGCTTTACTCCCTTTATTTCACCTACTTGCCTTTTTGCATTGTGTGTCTTGCTTGGTCCTGTAGACACCGGAAGAGCGTAATGGGGCTCTCACGACACCCCATTTTTTTTTTTTACTCCTCCATGCCTCCATGCTGTGGAGCTTGATTGCATCAAGCTCCACAGCTTTGATCTCGCAAGCAGGGTGCATTGATTTGTGTGAGGTAGCTATGGTTAAGCTCGATGTGCTCAGAACATTTGCATACTTATATTTCACTATTTCTTAACTGCAACTATAGACAAACATGTGGCTCTGACGTCGCACCACTGAGGTGGCGCGGCTGTCGGCACAGCGCATGCACAGACATGTCTGCTCACACGAATCTGGTTTCTGCGCACGCAGTGCCCATAGCTGCTGTGGGCAAATGTAGACTTGTTTGCAAACCGTTCACCCAGAATTTCAAAAAGTGTTGAGAAAATAGTCAACCTATAAAATAAGGCAATTTTTTTACAGTCATGAAAGCTAAGGTCAAATACGAAGAGAATATAGCTTCCTGAAACATCTATAGCTATCCCAAGGGCATTATCAGTTGTTACATTTTCTCTCATCTCATGATCCTTTTTGTGACCGCCTAAAAACGCACCAGCAGGGTTCTATTGTATTTCACAAAATGTTAGAATGTGCAATAGCTTTAACTTCCACCAACACATGTTGTGTTGTGGAATTTGACAACCATAGGTTGTTAAAATGTGAACTCCACCATAATGCAATAAGTATGAATACAATAATAATCCCTGGAAAAGGGGTACAAAGGACAAGCACAAATCTCCTTTGTCCCCATTGTTCCCCATCTCCAGGGATTATTATTGTCATTTTTGTCTTCAAAAAAAGCGTCTACTTCTGTTTCTTAAGAGAACGAGCAGCTTACCTGAAAGAGCATAGTGTCCCCGGGACAGAAATTATAAGAGGCTGGCCTTGACTTGCTTCTCCACATGGCCGTACTCCATGAAGGTGCGAGCTGAAAGAGCAAATGAGAATTGCATATTTAAAATGATAATAGTCCCTAGAAAGCTACGCTTAAGTATTGACACTCTTCTCCCCTTTGTCCAGGGCTGCCAAGACGATCATTCATCCATTCAGATGGCGACATTCGTTCACGTGCATGCAGCTTGTGGGCACAGAAATGTTGTCATTATGTCATTACTTGAATTCAATGTAGATGTTGAAATCACATTAGTCAAGCATTTATGTATTACATTTGATAAAATATTTAGAAGCATGGCAATTTTAACAGCAGCTTGGGGGGCGCCCCCATAGATGCACCACTCTTCAGTTGGTCTTGGAGAGCGCATCTTTACACGCTCACTCTTTTTATCGCACGGGAGGGAGCACCATCTATCCCCTAACATCGGAAATAAATTTTTTTAGAGATTAAAGCATTGATGGCAGTGCAAGAAAAGTTTGGTACCAAAAATATATACAAAATGAGGACAAAAAGAGTCCCAATATTTTTTGGTTATGGATACCCAGTCAAGGGGTAAAGAAATAGATTGATCTTGTCCGTTAAAATGTTTTTGAAAGCAAGAACATGCCAGGACTATTTATGGAGTGTATAGCTCTTTTTACTGTGGTGTAGGTGGTGTAGCCTTTGTCATTTGCCACATTATGCTCAACAAATACGAAACTAAAAACAAACTTTCTTGCAGATCAAGAGCCATTCCCACATGTAGTGTGAGTTTCGAACGTCAATATTTTGGCAGAGGTCTGCCTGGTCGAGGAAAAGCTTGGAAATTTGAAAACATTTCAGTCCACACACTTGCATCTGTGTTCCCTACATAAAGGGGACTAGCGGAGCGCTGTCACTTACGCTGGCAAAAGTATCCAGGTGTCCCACAAACCGGTATTAACAGTTGAACGTATGATGCCACGACTGAAAGATCGTCCCTCTAAACAAAGAGCGCAGGGCATTGTATATTCAATTCTATGCACAGAGTGCCCTGCCACCTACATTGGCGAAACAAAAAACTTCCCAGAAAAAATTCGACAACACAAAAACAATGTCTGCAAATTCGACCAGGAGTGCAGCGCTGTTGTAGAGCACTGTGAGAAAAATGACCATCGAATAGACTTCGCAAACACCCACATCATCAATGTTGAGACAAACTTCTGCCAGCGGCTTTTTATAGTCATGGTGTATCCAAACAACACCAGGAAACATCAATAGGTCCACTAGCACATTGCCATCGTCCTACATGAACGGACTAAGCCACCTAACAAGGTGAAAAAAGAGCATCATTGTAGAAGAAAACTGAGCTGCTGTCGCATATCTAGACACAGTTGCCCCTGAAGAAAAATTCAAGCTGTTTTTGAAGCGTCAGGACCTTGTTTTAGGATTTGGTTGGTGAATTTTTCAAATTCCTAAGTGTGAGTTTTTCATTTGTTTGAGTCATCATTCACTTTTTTACCTTATTTACCTGCATAATGAACACGCTTTTTTATTCCGAAATCGATACATATTTGGGGGGGGGGGGTGTTCATTATGTGGGGTAAATTTCTGAATTTACACACTTTGCAAAAATGTCTTTTTAGGTGCCAATATGACACGGCAGGGTACTGTGGCATGTCTCCAACGGAGGCGCACCCACGGCTGGTCGTGGGCACGCTAAACAACCATGTTCTATAAATCGAAAACCTCTTTAGGGTGCTTTTGGTGTGCCTTTTGCCAAAGAAAAAGCACCCGCCTAGTAAAAAAAAAATCTGATATGTATCAGAAACTTATTTGTCTAATAAATGCATATGCTCAAATAAGATCATATAAGAACATACAAAACGCTTATAAGAACAATATAAGAAATATATAAGATTATATAAATTGTAAAAAAACTGAAGTGTTTTATAACTTCTTATATAATTTTATATTGTTCTTACACATACTTATAAGTTTATTATATGATCTTATTGGATCATATGCGGTTATTGGACGTAAAAAATTTTTATACGTGTAAGATTTTTTAATAGGGAAGCTCACTCATCATGAAGAGCACCGCAACCGATATTAGGCCTAACCACTTTCACGATTTCACTGCCCAAAAGCGGACCACAGACGACCACGTTTGATGACATCAATGCATCCGGTGGGCGAAACATGTCGAAGCCTGGGCTTGGACATGTTTCGCCTACCGCGAAGCGGACCCCAGCTTTGTTAGGTGTGTCCGCCGCTCGGTTTTACTATTGATCACTTTTGCAACTACAAACTCGCAGCCATGAGAGCATGTACTGCTATGCTTGGCTTGGCTTGACGTGGCCTGGCCGCTTGCCGGCAATAGAAAATTGGCTTGGTAGCTAGCCGAGTTGGACGCAGTTCGAGATTCACAGAGTAGAAAATTGGAGGTGCGTTCATTATGCGAGGGGGGAAAAAACTCTGAATATTGATGCTCGTTGTGGGGGGTATGTTCCTTTTGCAAGTGTGTTCATTATGCGAGTAAATACTGTAAATAAAAACATTCTAAAAACTTCTCAAGAGTTCCTCAAGCTTCGAGCAATGTGACCTATTTAAAGTTTGAGTAATTCACATACACTTCTAAGCTGACTGCAATGGGAACTATGCATCTACCGGATCAATCAACCACCTCCCTTTCATTGCCTGACCCCGCCTTCTGCACATGGTTATGTGCGGGAGCGTGAACATATGGCGAAAGATAAACACACGACTGTTCCAATGAGGATGTACCTTCTACCACGTTATCAGCTATAGTAGAGTGATGCAGAGTATAGTGATGCAGCACAAAAAAATTGGTGCCATTTCAGAATGTTCGAAGGAGAACACACCCTTAAACATCCTGAAACTGCAGAGAGTTTTCTGCCAAGCCACTCGATTTGCTTGGCCAGGCAGTAAATAAAAGATACACTCACCAAAACACTGTGTCACATGATAAGCCTGTAACCCCCTTCAGGAATTGGAAAACAAGCAAAAAGCCACAGGAATGTAACATTGGATCCTGGAACAAAAAACAAAACCGCAAAATGCAGGTTTAAACACAATACACAAACTGCTTCAGTGAGTGACACTTAAAGGGGCGGTGCAACGGTTTCAATGTTGAAAGAATTGCCAGTTTGCATTTTTTATATTGTTTATCCAAGCCCAAGTGACAAAAAACGCGTCACCTTTCCCCGAAGAACTGCTATTCTGCTGCGTAATCGCAAGGCAAAAAACGCATTATTTGCCGATCTGCAGCCGCCTGTGGTGGCTACGGGAACTAAAATGACAGCGTCTCTGGAGGTACGCGGAAGTCAACAAACCCTGTCCCCCTCCGCCGCTACACTCGCCGTCAGCCCCGTGGCGATCCGTCCTTTGTGTCCATCGCGCGCCGCGACCTTCGACGAGGCTAATCCTTTGAAAGTCGGCAATCGCGGAGGAAGCGGCTGGGGTCTCAGAAGAGAGGGCCCAAGGGGAAACCACGTGAACCCCCAGAGTACGTTACTCGAAAGTCGGCGTGGAGAGTTGAGGCACTTCGACCTTCGATTTGTTTCATTTTTTTTTTTTTAAAGAACTAGCGCTCGCAAGAAAATGTGGTTTTCGGTTTGTTTTTCGTTTCATATGTGACGGAGATTAATTTCCGCAGTTAATTGGCCTAAGTCTGAAAATCGTTACACTGCCCCTTTAAAACTAGCTACAGTTCGGTGGGCACTGTCCTTCTATTACAGAAAATTGTGTGTGATGATGTGCTGTCATTATTTTTCTAAACCTATAAACCTCTCCCAAGTAGACCGTCTCTGACGTCGGTTTCGCAAACTTCATAAATCAGCCATACTGCATTGTCAAGTTCTAGAGTAAGTGACAAGTTAAAATTTCAATGGTGGAGGCTCACAAGCATTAAGCTTCCGTTTCAAACCGCTCGGCTGTCGAGGAAACACGATGTTATCCGGTCCACCACATAGGCTTCATGCAGAAGAGAGATTGAAGTGTGCTGCTGATTAAGTAGAACTACATCATATTCATCAACCATTGCTTAGCCGATTCACTATGCGACTCATTGTGGCGACGAGACTTGGTCAGGGCAATACATTTTACAGAGAAAGGTTTTACTTCTTTGACGGACGGTGCTGTTTTATTAGGCAGCCTTATTTATTTGTTCAGTAAGAACCAGATGAAGAGCAGTGAAGAGGAGGAAAACGCAAATAGTGCTATGGACAATGACAAGTTGATGAAGTGACATGACAAGCGCTACTTGTGGTTCTTCAAATTGTCCTTGTACTGCTATTTGTGTATCACTATTGTTTAAGCAACTTGTCAAGTAGTTCAATTTAGTACCAGTGAAGCGGCTTGTCAGTGGCTATGTCACTGAAGCACAGAACATGCGGGCCACAAACCACCTTGATGGTGATGACCACAACATTTTCATGTCATCTTACGAAAATTGCCCCAAAGAAAAGCTGATCCTGCACTTATGTTGCAGGATGTATGCATCATTTGACGGTGCAGTCTGGAGGGTCACAGCACATTTCTTTTCTTGCATTACACTCCCAGTTTCAACGCGGTGACCAATAAATGGTTCGGTGATAAAAAAAAGACATTGCTTAGAATATTTTGTTGTTATTCTTGTTTTACTCATCAGAATAAATTGCACATTAATTGGACCTTGAGATAAACATGTCACGCCAACCTATTAAGGATAACAGCAATCCAGTCCTAGTCAAATGAATAAACTGAGTAACAAAAAATACCATACAAATTGAAACTGAGGGCAACAAAGAAAGAAACAAGGAGGTAATGCAATAACTGTATCGGGGAGTGGCGACAGTCCCAGAAAGACCTGCTTTGGTTTTTGCAGTATCATCGATTTACTCATTAGGTAGCTGTTATCAGTTTTGGCCTCTGCTCATGCATTATATTTTTAGAGTGAAGCACACTGCACACCGGCGTGTTTACTCGGTGACATGCCAACCTTTTGCTAAGTTCCCAATTATTCCGAATACTGCACAAAATTACAATTAAAAGAAGCCGAGTTTTATCAATATGGTCAAACAAATCTATGTGAAACGAGCAGTCTACATAAGTGCATGCAAGGTGACTCCATGTGGGGCTGTATAGGAGCTTTACAACCACCATAATATCTTGTTAAATCAAACCCAATTATCCTGTGCTAGATATGAGAGCAGCATGGTCTTGGCAGACACTTCAAGCTCCTCACTAACCCCGCTTAAAACTCCTGGAGTTGTACACACACTGCTTACGTTTGCTTTGGCACGCGATCCCACGTTTTCTACCCAAACTAAGCGGCAGAAACACTGTTTTTAATCTGCATGTGGCCGGTTATTGAAAGCCTTCTGGCTTTTCAATCTAAGTAAATGCACATACTGAAAAGGAATTTACTACCTAATCAGGTCTGCGAGAAAATTTTGAAGTGCGGGATATTTGAAGTTTGCTAGATCTATGGCGGACAATATTTACCCTCTAAATCAAAGCAGCACCAAATGTGTCGGTTACGAACCCGTGACAATTTCAGAAGAGACTAATGAAGTTAAACAAGCTTACCTTAACAACAAGCTTACAAAAGAGATCTAGAATGCCAAAAAAAAAATCAATAGAAATAAACATAGGAAGATTTGACTGATCATTTCTGAAGCCCCAACCTTGGTATCGATAGCATGAATCGATGCTTTCAATTATGTTTTAAGGTGTGTGCCACAAAACACACTTGAGTGAAGCTCCCAATCATTATTCTCTTAGGTGAACAAAAGGCACAGTTCAAACAGCTTTCAGCAATAAAAAAAAAGAAAAAAAGAAAGATGCCAGATAATAACGTCGCAGGGTTCCCCCCAAAATAAAACATATAAACCTGCAACACCTCTCAGGGCTAAGGAAACAACCAAGGATGCACAAGAATAAAGCACCTCATCCCAAAACGGTGAATGCAATGCCAAGGTGCAAGACTGAATGCAAAATACACCGCTCTTCCAAGCAACTAACACTGGCTACAATTACTTGGACACCTTCCTCATAAATTAAGAACTAAAATAGTGGAATTACATGTTGTGCATCGCCTTCAGGATTGCTTGATGATGTGCAACTCTGGGAGCTCTTTAAAATTAAAGTGAGCAGAACTTTTTTTGCCTGGCTTGAGAATGTCTCATACTCTGAATCTTGTTCTGAATAAAGCAGTAACATTGTAGCTATCTACTAACACATTGTGCCCAGAAAATATCACCTATGTAGGACAAGAATGATTCAGACATTACCTACTGTTAGCGCCATTCTGAAAAAGACAGACTTGCACAGTCCGCCCACTATCCATGTGGCACACCCACGAGTTCATTCGCCGGGCAGATGAGCCCAGACGCACATTAAATCACGCTCTCACCGGCCTCCATGTCCACAACAAGGCTCCAACATTTCTGAAATGTGATCACGTGGCCATGGCCCTCCGCGAATTGACTGCTGTGGTGACATGTAACCCAACAGCGGTGGATTTCTCCTACTAGAGCCTCAACATGAAGGGAACGAATTCCCAAGAAGGGCTACAACAGAATGAGCGGAACTTGAACCGACCGGCTGCGGCAGTGAACCCTCACCAAATTCCACTCACCATTTCAACAGGGACGACCGGGAGCACAAGCTTTGTCAGTAGCGACGCCACCCCCCACGAGTCAATGTCCGTGGCAGCACTCGTGACAAAGAGCCCTCCCAGAATCCCTGTCACCACTTCGGCTGGGATCACAAGGAGCACAAGTGATGGCGGTGGCGCCACCACAAGCCAGAGCTACATGGCAGCACCTGCAGCAGCAAGGCCGCCATGAGTATACCACTCACCATCTTGAATGGGAACACGGGGAGCGCAAGCATTGGCGGTGACGACAGCGCCACCACAAAAAACGATGTGGCAGCGCAAGAACCCGGTTCTGATGACGACAGCCGCTAACACTCGATTACTGTCCAACCAATCAGACGTGACGCGTACCTGGGATGGCAAATAATGTTTTGTAGCGATCGAAGTGGCCAAAAAGCTGCCAAGCGAAACTCAGCATTCACCTCTAATGATGAGCCATGCTGTTTTGGCTATAATTGACATATGTCTGCGAATTGCTCTAAAGCGCAGAAGCGTGAAGGCTGCATCAATTTTAATAGAATAGGACTTAATTCAACCAACTGTCAGAGAAAACAGTGATGAAAGCTGAAGTGAGTTGCTCCCAACACTGCTAAATAGATAGGACAACTTACCATCAACTCCTATTGATATCTGCCATTAAGCCTGAACCTCGGCACTGCAGGTGATGTCAGTGGTGTCGTCTCGGGAACTCAAACTAGTAGTTCACTGAGCAACTCCTGCTTGACCAGGCCTGCACCGATTGTAAATGTGAAGAACAGATATATTATGTTACATAAATGACACAAGATAGAAAAGGCACAAACAATACCATACCTTCTAAGTTCGGAGACACCATATTCGGGAGGATTTCTAAGCAGGGCCGAAGGGGGGGGGGGGGGGGGGGGCTGCTGGTGTTTTAAAAAGAAATATTGACAACAAATTTGCATGAAGAGAACTTCGTTGCATTTATATATTAAACTGCTCATGCTCATAGGACTGCAGCCGTCTGCTGTGATGGCAAAAACTCATTATTTTAAGTGCGGAAGGGAGGGGGAGGGTAATTTCTCTTTTCCGGGAGATTGTTTTGTCAATCGTACAAACTGATCGAAACTTAAGAGTCGTCTGGGTAATACGGGGAAGTTGGCAGGTATGCAATACTAAACAGACACAATTTGCTACCGGCAATGGCAAAAGAGAATGCAGGTTGGAGCAGCTATCCATAAAGATACTTTGAACAACATATACCATATAGGGTGTGCTCACGCAAGGCTAGCGAGCGGTGCACTCTGGGTACATCACCGTATTTGTGTTCGAGATAGCAGACAGCGGCGCGCGCACAGCGTCACGGGCCACACTATGAAGCGAATCTTTCTGCAGCTCAGGTGACCCCATGCACGAAAAAGGTGTCGCTCTTTGCGACAGTCTGCTGTTGCACAAGGAAAAAAGATTAACTGGAGAAAAAATGACGAAGACAGCAGGCGCTGCAGACTCCCAGTTTCTGCAAATCCCGAGAGCCCGAACATGCGTGCAAAATGGCTCGGTCACTCTCCTTGAATCGACAATGACTCACTTGCAACAACGGGAAAAGCCCACACAAAAATCATGACAAGTGGAGAGTATGTGAGCATGTTAGTGAAGTTGGTCAGTGCACGTCTGTTTGTGTGGGGCTTGTGACTTACCACATGACAGCATCTCGGGCCGCGCGAAGGTGGTGTCGTGGAGTTGGAGCGACGTCCTGTCATAGAGGTGGCTTTGGATGGAGAGACGAAGCGCAGGGTTCCTGAGGATGCAAGATTCGAGTAATCTGTGTGGGAGACTGCCAACACTTGCAATGTCGCTGCTTTTTTTTAATGCGATAGCATCCTTTAGCTACTTCACCCGGATTTCGCGATACGGTATCTGGCCTCGTAACAAGAGGAGGAGGTAAATCTGCGCTGAGTGTATGCGATGCGGCTGTACGCACTCCTTGACATCTTCACCCTATTCGAAGGTGGCAGAGAATAGATGCGCACTCCACCCGATTGGCTGTGGCGCAAGGAGGTAAATCCGCACCTCACATACATGTCGCTTTTGACTTCCCTCGTCCACCGCAGGCGATCGACCAAACAACCCGTAATGGTTTTTTACCATCCAGAAAATGTCTCAGGCTTGGGCAGAGAAACATAGCTGGGCCGCCAGGCTAGAGGAGTGTTGAGAGCCCAAAGAAGAACTGACGCGGGACGGGGCGCTCCATATCTAGCTTGCAGACGAGGGAGAACCACCCCCTGAAGTGTGGTGCGTCGACTTGGTGAACGGCGGGTCGAACGGCCCACAATGGAGCGGCAGTATACATTTGCACCCAACCTACGAAGCAATCACTCAAATTCAAAGCGGCGCACCGACGTCAATGATTGTAGTAAACCATTCATAAAATAAAGTGTTTACTCAAAAGTTGTGTCGTTGTACTCACAGTGAGCTGTGGCGCAAGTCTCACGATGAATGCTATTGCAATTCGACAACCAACAATAGTGGTTTCTGCAGCCAATTTCTTTTCCTATGATGTAGTCTTTAGCACTGTGCAGGGGACACTGCAATAAAACATCGCTAGCGCTGGTGTGACACCTCCAACGGGATACTTGGCATCAACTTTGAAGGGTTCGACCACTGCTGGGGGTTACGGCAGTCGTGGATAGTCCTCGACGTCGACTGGTTCATATAAGAGCACGTAAACGATGTGGAATTTAACCGATTGATTTGTTCATCAGTCGGAGGGAGAGAGTTGGAAATGTCAAAAGAAGGAACGGGGGAAGGAAATGGGGACTCCACCTGAGGCTCTGGAGGATTCGAAATGGTCGTCTAAGTCGGGATTTGTGTAACTATGTAAATAAATGTATAGTTGAAGTAAAGCAGTGCAAGTTGGCATATCACTCAGCAATGTGCCCGCCACCAAGCCCCTAACGATCAAAGCTGAACCGCCCTCCACCAACACCGGGAAGAACAATTATGTTCAAGGCACTTCATTTCAAAGAAGTGTCGGCACGGATGGCTATTTTGTTTGGGTCGGACCTGTCAAGTGTGCGTGTGTAGCCAAGATGTTTCTTGAGTGCCCAGTCAGGACTGTAGTCATCAAACTAAATTGCTGCAGCATTTGCACAATGCCGAATCAATAAAAAAAAAGAGGCGAGGAAGAGAATGTACAAAGAGTTAGAATTTTCACAGTGGCAGCTAACAGCTACTGCAACCTCTGAGATTGCTGCAAGGCAAAGAAAAGAAATGTGTGCTCATGAACGGTGATTTTTTTCGATGCCGATTTTCCAACGTTCCTGCGGTAAGGAACTTCCATTCCAGTCTCTCGACCTTCTCGTTTGTCTCAGTGGAACTTTGGCTTCGAGTAAGCCGAGCCCGCTGTAGTGACATATTAAATCAAAATAATGTCGGACAAAAGCCAACCCTGCCGACACTTACCGGGGCGAAGAAACTTGAACACACTCGACTTGCCGAAATCTTCATCAAGGTTTTTCCCATTGAGGCGATTTTGAGTCATTCGCGTTGCCTCCTCACGGAGACCAACGGAACCTTTTCACGCTCATTTGTTCGGACTCCGGGATTTCCAAAAACCAGGAGTCTGCAACACCTGCTGTCCTCGGTTTTCTCTTTCCAAGTGTCACACAGTTTTTATTTGGGACGTCACCTGAAATAGAGAAAGATTTGCGTAGTATGGCCATCTCGTTGATTGTGGCCCGTGCAGCTAGCTGTTAATGTGCCGCCGTCTCTCATCACGGATACAAATATGGTGATGTAAACAGAGTGCACGGCTCGATAGTCGCGCGTGAACGCACTCTGTAGTGCCGGAAAGGCATTCACTGCTTCGATTGGGATACACATCTAATTTATATTAGATAGCGCCCACGAAATTATTATTTATAAACCTCACATCAATCACAAAGAAACCCATAAAAACTACTGCAGTAGATTAAAACTCTATCCACATAAAGCATTTTCTTTTTTCACACGCTTCTGCAGCCCGCTAATGGCCGATTCACACGACTGACTGATCCGCGGACGGATTGATCACGTGACGACATGTCCACGGATTGTCCGTCTCCCAAGCGCATCCACACGAGGGACACGACGAGCAGACGCCAGCGAGGACGGACCGAACCTGTTCGCCACCCCACAGTGCCGCGAAACTCCAACATCGCACCGTGGCACCGTTGTCCAAGAGAGAAATCGACGTTTGCTACCGTGATAATGAATCGTACGCCGTTGTTACGTACATATCTAGACAAAACACCGTGATAGGCTTCGAGCGAAGCGCCACAAGCTTTACTGACCCAAAGCAAGAGAGTGACACAGGCATGGTCCTGCCCGAGAAGGGTTCCGCCAGTTCCGCGTAGAAGCGACGAAGTTCTGGGCTCGCGGAGGGGCGTTCGAAGATGCCTTCACGCACTCCGCGCTCATGCACAACACTCAAGTACTACCACGATAAATATGAGTGCGAACACCGCTCCGCTTGTCACGCGGTACTATCAGTGCCCCCTGTCGACTTCTCTTTGAAGTACACGTGCACCTTGGTTTCGAGACATATTGTCTCTAGCGATCGCTGCACCATTCTGCACTTCCGGGTCGTCTGCTAGCGAAAAACGGTCGGCGAAACCGCGAAACTGTTCACCAATGACGAAGAGCATTTTTCGCTAGCAATGTGCGCCCGCAAAAATATTTGTATAAATATTTTTAGGGTCATCCTTTTGATTATGAAGTTTTAGTAGATTATTCCCCTGACAAATGCGTTCGAGCTGCAAAGTAGTGGTCTGGTTATCGCACGAGAACCCGCAGCGACACTGAACTTTATGCTGTGTCATGTTGCTTTTACAGTGCTAAGAAGCGAAGGGTATCATTTAGAAGAATGGATATTTGGGCGAGTTGCTGGGAATTCATGGAAAACAGCGCGAAAAAAACAACGAGGACGTCCCGTATGTTTCTTAACGTCATCGTCGTTTCTTTTGGGCTGTTTTTTATTATGAAAGGTATCACCCACGCTCGCACAGCACTAACTTCTTGCCTGTGCGAGTTGGTGGTCCTTTGCTATCTCAAAACTCACGCGAAGTAAATAATAGGCAGTCTTAGTTGATTTTAAATATAGTGCAAAAAAGACGGGACAAAAAGGGCGAAGCAGCACACAGGACAAGCGCTTCTTCGTCTTTTTTGTCCAGTCTTTTTTGCGATATTTTAATATCAATGTCAATTACCAACTTGGCCAGCAGACCCAGCTTTTACCAAGTTAGTTGATTGTTTTGGAACCTCCGATAACAATATAATGCATGCTTAAAGTCGTCGGCGAAGTATCGGGTATTGTTATCGGAGTCAGGGAAATATTCTACTAGAACTTCCTAATCAAAAGGATTCACCTAAAGATGTTTATGCGAGTTATCTTTGCGGGCGCACATTGCTAGCGAAAAATGCTCGTCATTGGTGAACAGTTTCGCGGTTTCGTCGACCGTTTTTCGCAGCAGACGACGCGGAAGTGCAGAGTGGTGCGACGATCGCTAGAGACGAAATGTCTCGAAACCAAGGTGCACGTGTACTTCAAAGAGCAGTCGACAGGAGGCACGGATAGTACCACGGGCCACGCGAAGCGGTGTTCGCACTCATATTGATCGTGATAGTACACCACAGCCACAAGAGAGGTCTTCCTCGGTGAAATCCTGATTGGACGTGCAAAAATTATCGCGGCGTGCTAGACGAGTTTTGACGGGAGCTTCATGACGCGGACCCGGAGGAGTATACCGGAACCTGCGTCGCATCAGCCAGACACGTTTCTGCAGTTTCTTTCACACGTGGAACCAAGAAACGCGCGACACAATGAACCAGCGAACGCACAAAACACAACGATGCGCCATTTTTGTTTTCATCGTCCAAAAACAAAACAAAAAAAGAGAAAACAATGTACCGTTGCCAGACTAAACGCTTTTCAAGTCAATCTCCCGCCAAAGATCCGCGAGTGAAAAAGGCGCTCGACTTTATCAGTCCCCGCGTCCGCGGACGAGGCGCGGATCGCAGGAATCGGTGACGTGCCGGTCACGTGGTACACGGTCCGCGGACGAAAATCGCGATTCGGTCCGTCGTGTGAATCGGCTATAAGCACCCCGATAGCGCTCCGTAATCCGCCAGAAGAGGCTTGAACTATGCAGACAAGGCTGGCGGCGTGCATGCGCAGCTTCGGCGTTTTCTTTACCGATACCATAGTGGAGGAGAAAAACGGTATACTACAACTCCCTAATGAGACGCGTGGGCCGACAAAGAAACCTGGCCAGGACAGATATTGGTACGCAGCGATGCGTGCCGACGCGAAGTGACGCTGACGCGGACGAAGCAGCGCGTGAAAAACGACCCGCGTACGATGTCGACGCCTAGCGATTAACTCGCAACCCGTCGGGCGGTTTGACGAAAAGCGCGTGGAGAGATGATCGCCAACGGGAGATAACTGTCAGAATACATTTCTCGAACGCGTCTCGAATGCGGGCAAGGAAATTAAGGAGATTCTAGAACGGAAGCTTAGAAGGTCGCAGAGACAAAGGGCTTACCTTGGGACAGCAACACCGAGGAATGAGCCGATTGAGCTGTGCCCACGACCTCCAGGGCTGTTCATTCCTGCTCGCGTGGTGCCTCGCCACTTGCTAGTTGCTAATTCCATTCTCGGACGCGGCATATCGGGTCAATATGAATAAATTTGTTTTTGTTCAATATCCTCGTGTTGTTTTTTAGTTTTGCTAGAATTGGCGGGAATAGTCGGAAGCGTCTGTGCACACAGGTGGGCAAAGATGGCCGCGGAGAAACCGAATCCCGAACTGCCCGAACCTTCGCGGTATCGTTCGCGGCACAGCATCTGTGGCATGGTTACTGCAGATATTCAGGAGAGTTCTGTTATGTTTTATTGCTGCGAGTGCTGAATAGTGCGGTGATCATTACTTTATCGGGCCTGCCACATCGGTGGAGCGCGAAGGATGGATACCGACTGAGCAAGTTGGCCTTCGGAGACAAGTGTCCGGCGCAAGAGTTCTTCATTCCTCTCCGTAGAAGGCAGCAGTCGCCAAAAGAGCCAGACGTGGCCAGCCGCACCGCCAAAGCCTCAGGAGGCCAGCACACAGCCGAAGCCAGCGACATGCCACAAGCCCTTCACTTCAGCTCTGGCGTCTCCGGTTGTGCAAGGATCTGACCGAGCTCAGCTTGTCCAAGTATGTGTGCCATTTCATGTTCGTGCTCACTCCAGTTCCTTGTTTCTTTTCTCGGCGATCTGAATACACAGGTAGAGACTGCAAACTCTTTCTGCCGTTCGCTGGTAGTAAGCTTCTGGAACACAAAAAGTTCTTACAAGTCGTACGAGGAGGTGCACAAGTGCAGCGCCTAGAATTTTAGGTGGTGAATATTTCCTGGCTGTGGCCAGCCAAGCATTCATGTTTGCTGTACCAAATGAAAACTGATGATTGTTGCATAATTGTTTCGTTTCTACAGCGCTTTTGGCCCAGTGTAATATATGAATGTGTTTTAGCAGGTGCGTGAAGCTCAGAGAGCCCACCTTTACTGTTTTAGCATGGGTATATATGCCGAGACGCTCCAGGAATCGCCACGGTCAATTTTAATGTCCGGCATATGGGTATGCACCAATGCACCGGACATTAAGATTGACCGTGGTAATTCCTGGAGCGTCTCGGCATATACACCCATGCTAAAACAGTGAAAGCGGGCTCTCCGAGCTTCACATGCCTGCCAAGTTACATTCACATTTTAGCTAGCCTGGTGTGTTGCTCACTAATCTAAAAAATGGCAGGACTCGTTTCCTATGTGGCAGCCATATCTGTCCAGAATCGCAGTCATCCTACTTTACTATAATGTCAAGCAGGTTTGCTTGTTAACCGTGTATGTGTAAACTTAAAAGAAAAAAGGAAACAAAGGAGTTTTGAGTAGTTGTTTGTAGCCTCAAAGTCTGAACCTTCACCACAACTATAGTTTGTTTCACATTCCGGGGGAGAGAAGCTGGAGCTACGAGCACGCGCATATTATCCTGAACAGAGCTTGCACTGCACAAGCGTGCATGCTTTGCAGGGATGCCGAAAGCTTGAAGCTCGCCCTTCCTTGTAGCTCCCAAAGTGAGACCGAGTACAGACAGGAGGTAACTTGCTCACTTGCTTGCCTCAACGCCTTCCACGCAGGCACGAGAACAAGTGTACTGGCGCCTGGAGCCGAGTTTGCAGCGCCTGCATGCCCTGAACGAGGACAGCACAACATACCTCGAGATCCTGCAGAGTCTTGGGCACGAGCTGGACCATGTGCCCAATGACAACGACACCACTGGCTTCATGTTGAGCCTGGAGGCGACTGCGGCAGCACGAAGGCCCTGGGCACGCCAGATACGGGTGCAGCCTACGAGCCTTGCCCGACATAGGCCGGGGTTGGTGAGGGGCTCGAAAAGGGTGCCAACCGGATGCCCACCAAGCGACCAGCCTGTCAAGAGGCCAAGAAAAAGACCCCATTCCCTGCAGAGGAACGTGCAGGACGATGTGCCTAGTGTGATACGGCACTAAAGGCCTCAACAGCTGGCAGCCTTCTTGGGACCCATCCCTGGTCCAAATGCCCATAGAGCACCCACAGAAAATTTGTGTGGGGTCCTAGAGGTCTCTATGGGGCACCCATGGGGTTGTATGGGTGTCCTAAAATCTCTGTGGGGTCAGGCCTGTGGGCCTATGGGACATGTGGGTTACAGTGTGGGGTCCTTTGGGTACCCCACACAGCCTGTAAGGGCTCCTTTGGGTAGCCCACACGGCCTGTGGGAACTCCTTTGGGCAATCCCCACAGCCTATGGGGGTCTTTAGGTAACCCTCAGAGTCTGTGGGGATAGAACCTTGGCTTTTATGGGACATATAATAAATTCTGTGGGTTGCTGCAGGTACCCCGCAGCCTGTGGAGATAGAGCCTAGGATCCCATAGGACAAGTACGACATCGTGCGGGCTGCTGTAGGGATGCCACTCGCTAGGGGAGCGCGCTGTGTTGCTACACGGGACATGTGTGAGGCCTATGGAAAGCCCGTGGATGTGCGCCTCAAGATATATTCTACAGGTCATGCAAAATATAACTTTTTTGTAAGTCTTTTTTTTTAATTACATCGCTCACTGCTGCATGAATAGCATGAATAGCGAGGGGAAATGTTTGCGTTGATATATCCTTCGTAAATGACTGCCGACGCTGGCGTATTTGATCCCAGCGTGCCAAGGCTGGCGTGTTTTACTGCGAAAACGAGAGAAAAAACAATGCGGTGAGGAAAACACATTCAGGATATTGAGAATCTGAACACGAATGCCACAAAAAATAAATTTTACAACGCCGAACGATACATTTTCAGGATTCTATTTCAGGCAGGAATCGACTCTCTTCAGTGGTAGTTAGGATCATCTAGCAGAAATATTTCAAATGTTCACATAGCCAGACGATCTGTCCCCCGATAGCTTATGTTATGTGACATACCGCACCAGAGGAACGGGAATAAAAAACGTTTTTGGACTCGCACTTTCTATTTTCACATTCTGCGCGATTTTTACCCTAAAGTAGGGGGCCGGCGACTGCAAAGAACATAGCAAATATGTCAAACAATAGAAACAAACAAAAACTTAAAAAAAAAACATTTACAAAAAAAAACTTTACTCAGACGGGACCGAACCACCGACAAGACGATCAGCAGCACCGCGCGCGAACAAGCTAGGCCAATCGCCCAACGGAAAGGGGTGTTTTTTTAGGAATTTATATGTTTGCTAAATTTGTTTGAATTCATTTTGTGGTTAGTCTCGTATTTAATTTTTTGCTACCTGTTCAGGATCGTATTTCTAATATTGTGGCATTGTTGACATGCTCAATAATTTATTATTACTGTGTCTCCTAATAGTTTTTTTAATGCGCTTTGCTGATCGTTTCATTGCAAGCGTGTTGAAGATACCCGAACATAGCCTCCATAAAGTCGCTAGGCATCCATAATAGCCAACGAATGCAATCCAATCTAATCCACAACTTTTTTTTTGCGCGTTTCGCTGGTCGTGTTGGCCATGTGTGTTTCATATCTCTGTCTTAAGGTAAATTTGCCGAATAGTCGTGATGCGTGGAGTTCACCTTAGTTTCAAATGTGTCTGAAAAAGAAGGAAGCGACTGTGAGCCGTGGAACTACGTCGAATCTGCTCAACAGCGAAAATCGTGGCACGGTCGTTCCAAAGTAAGTTCCTTTCTTTGTTCGTTAGGGCTAGATTATTCTTTCCTCCGTTCAAAATGCTTGTTATTGTCTCGAGATCACTCGCTTTTACCATTATTACTAATTGTGCGCGAATGGTGTTAGCACTCCATCCTTGCGCTAATTATCGGTCACAGATGAGCGCTTACGCTGCGTACTCTCTCCAGATCCATCAAAAGCGGCGGAAATTTTTGGCACATGGGGACGGGCGGACAGGCGGGTGGGCGGGCAGGCAGGCAGGCAGGCAAAGGCGGAAAAGGAAGGGGGGGGGGGGTTGATTGCCTCCCTCCACCATATTGTTTACTGGTAAACTAGAATGTTAGGAAGAGCGCGGTGCCCCTCCATCGCCGAAGCTCTAGGTTTGACACTACGGGGAGATTCTGTGTGCGTATTTGCGTCCGGAGAGCTGGGCCTGGCAAAAGGCAGCGATTCATTGATCGAGCAGGCCCGTAGCTTCTACCGCCCAGTCGTCTGCAAGCGACTTCATTTTCGCGATTCGTAATCAGAAATGAATTGCCAAAAATTGGTGCCGCGGTAAATTCACCCCATGGTGATTAATGCATAGCATACCGCTCCCGATCGTAAAATTGTGTGCCCGCGAAATAATTTTTGACGCCGTTTCTGGGCTTCTGGGGTAATTTACAAGCATGTCCTTAATTAAGGTAGTGTCTCGCCAGTTTATGGGAGGTATATTTTGTTCTGTGTAAGTATATAGTGTTCATACCCCACCCAATTTCTGTTTGTTTTTTTCCTTTGGTACTGCCTTTAGCGAATGGTGTAGGTTGTAATTGTTTTTGGTTGTTGCATGATTGTAGGAAGGTGGTGAGCTGGTATTAATTGAACACATTGAAAAATTGTTCACAAAAAGTTAAGGAGACAATTAGAGTAACACATAGACCACATGCAAGTGCAGACTCTCAACTCGCATAAACAGAGAAGAAGGAAATAAAGAATGCGGAAGGAGCTCGAGCAGAGGCCCAAGTGGAACGCGCTGATTCACCCATTAGCAGGAGCAGATTTTAAAAGCATAATTTCCTCGTCAGTTAAGGTAACAGATGGATGGCTAATACATCTAAACAGCTCAATCTCTCCTTAAAATTCACGATGGACTGTCAGCTATCTATGCACTGTTTACACTGCTCGTGTATGTCGCCCTTTGAAAAGACGTGAATAATTAGCATATACTATAAAAAAAACATACAAGAGGATTTTTCTAGGCCTTTATTATTTGTAGTATGGACAACCAATGTGTTCGCACATTTTACTGTTGTCTGAGCTACCAAGGAAATTGTATTTAGTCTTGTGCATATGGGTGAATTAGCACGTTCCACTTGGACCTGTCTGAACTTTTGCTAAAGCTCCTTCCGCATTCTTTTTTTTTTCTTCTCTAATTTAGGTGACTTGGGAGTCTGCACTTGTATGTAGTGTATGTATTCCTCCCCGTTATTCTTTGTTTTTTGTGTACTATTTTTTTAAGATGTTCAATGAACTCACCGCTTTACTACATGGAAAGGCTGTTGTTAATTCTAGAGTGTCTGTAAACAATCTACCTGACATCTTTGCCTCGCGCCCCGGTTCCTGAAGCTCAGTTCTCCGAGCACAGCCTTTTTGATTTCTCTGATCCTCTCTTCTTTTCTTTTGTGTTCAATAGATTGAGTTGCCAGTGTGCACCTGTCTGTGTCCTACGTGTTCCTGTCCTTTTGTCCTTGTCTTTTTGTGCACGTTTTTAAATTGGTCCATGATATTTTTTATTGTATATTCTACTCTGTGTTTTTATCTTTATACTTACTGCAGCCCTTGCCAAGCCGAAGTTGGCATTCACTTTCGCCATCCTGATGTGAGTGTCCTGAGACGACACACGATGACAGTCTCCTCTGCTGAAGTCCAGGCTTCATGGAAGACTGCCAAGGCTGTTTATGGTAAGGTGCTCTACAAATTGGGCAATATAGTAGCAACTTATTGCTGCTAGGATTGTTTTTAACACAGACTGTGTTTATGGGCTGGCCTTTAGCAATTCTGATGCCACTCGCTTGAATTGAAGCAGCAGGGAAATTGCACATTTCATTCGTAAGCGGAATGCAGAGTTGACAACAGACGTGAATCACTACTTGCATGCAGTGTTGCTGTGTGTGTTCTATTTGCAATTTCTCTTTGTTTATTTAGTGTTCCCAATAATGGCTAAAGCCTTCCCATTGGTGCGCTTGTTAGTAGCAACACACAAACACAAACGAACGGCGAGAGTGGTGAACAGTGCCACTCTCGTCCTTCGCCACCGTGCCCATTGGTTTTCAGAGAAGTTTGCAGTATTGGTCTCTATGATATTTTGTCATATATCGCACAGGGACACAACCAGGGCGCTGTACCTACAATTCAACACTCACAAGGCTTGCGTGAATACACCCTGTAGCTGGTCGCACTTTCAGAGTCATTTTAATGTTGCAAAAATAAATATTGACATTGGCATATTTGTCGTGCCGAATTCTGTCACACCTGTTCCGAACTCTGATCACCACGAACTGCAGACTTTTCGTATAGATTCTTGTACATCTCTCCATCACATATGTCTGAAAACATTTTACTTGGTCTATCAAGCCAAGTAGTCAAGAAGCTATGATCTGCAAAACTCTCCAGAACACTCCTGAGTTGCAAAGCTTTGCGGTAGATTTTTATGAAAAATATTCCGTGCTATTTCCTAACCACGAATACTTCACTGCAGGAGCATGGTATGCATTCAACATACTCTCTTTGACAAGCTACAGCATCATAAATGTCATGGCCACGACCCCTACCATACCTATTAAGCTTTTGGCTGACGGTGTCATAGAAGCTGTGTATGGGCTGGACCAAACTGCAATCAGCCTTGTGTTATGTGGCACTGCTCTCCCTGTATACACAGGGGCAGGAGTGCAGCCGCATTGCTCCAAGCTGGTGGGTGGTTTATTGAATCGGTATATACTTGCCATCCCACTCTCAGCTTTTAGTGTAGCACCACGCACATCTTGTGGCAGTGCTGCACACTGTCCTGATGCATGTCATATATTTTTTTATATTTTTCACAGAACAAGTGGCAGCAGCACCAACTCCTGTGATGCAGAGCGTGTGCCAGACAGGTGCAGCCTTGGATGGTGCAGCTGCAATACCTGCAACCTTAGATAGAGCAGCTGGTACTGTCGGACCTGCATCCGCTGAGGCAACTGCTAAAGCACCCGCTGAGGTGGATCCATATCAGCTCCTAAACTTCCTAGAACGTGATATGGTAAGTTGATTTGGTCATTGTTTGCTTTATAGGAGATACCTCTGGATAGAAAGGATTTCTATAGTTGCACAATGTCTTCATGATGAAAAGGCCTTGACAATTTGTCATTGACCATGTAGATCTCGATAAATGTTGCTCAAATGAGATCTCTCTTTCAGTACCATCGCCACAAATTGTTTTTTGGTGTCGCATCACTTCACCTGCAGTGGTGTAAGAACCAAGTTTATAATGTCTTGAAAAACATATTTAAGGCGACATCTCTTCGTAGAAAGTTTAGACCTGCATCTCTAACATTCTGCTCAACATTTTAAGTGCATAGGGCAGAAAGACTTGGAGCATCATATTCCCCATTAATTACCTTCGGCCCTTGCAATAAACCCTTTTCAGAAGTGTGAGCATGTCCAAGACCGCCATTTCTCCAACGCAAATCCCGAGTACGCGTTGGAAACACGCGCCGCGTCAGTGATTGGCGTGGATAGACGTGTGTGCAACGTCAGTGTTCCACGTGGACTTCGATCCAATCACAGCTTTCGTGTCCAAGAAATACCGACCGTCAATGTTGCTTGCTTAGGTTTTGAAAATGGTCTATTCTTCCTATGTTCACCAGGTACATGGGAATGAAACTCCAGCAATCTTAGAGCATTAAGTGGCTTCTTTTTTTTTAAGGCGTTAGTTTTATAGTCCCAGCCACGCTCGAGGTTGCATATCAGTGGGCGCATCTTCTCATGTTCTCTATCCATTACGCCGACCGAAAAGTTCAGGGGGCTGGGTGGGGAGGGGAGGGGGATCATGGAACACCATCTAAGGAGCTGGGCTAGTAGGCAAAGAGGGCTGGAAAGGGAACAGCGAAATCACAAGGCATACGATCAGCCAGTGAGTGCAGTGTCAGGTTTTTCTGAGCCGGCCAAATAATCTTTTCCAGCAGCCGACGCTACAAGAGGGCTTGCCACCCAGTACCCCTTGCAGTTCGACAGCGGCAGAATCAGGAGACCTAACAAAAGAGCTTGATGGCTCGAGCAGCGTAGTACTGTTGTATGGGCGCCTCCCAGGACGTTTGAAAATTATTCGATTAAGAATGAGGTTAAACTAACGAAAGCTTACTTTAATCAATATTCACGAAGCAGCATTTCATGAAAAGAAGATCTCGCCACCAAATACATCGGTTTCGCCTCCTCTTTTAATTTTTTTATAGGTGCATTTCTACGACCGTTGATGTCAAGGTGACGTGGAAAGCCTGGTGTGACAACATAGTGAACCAGGACATAAAGCCAAGTGTTGCTGTGAAGAACCTGGCCATTGCTCTGTGGGGGTCCCGTGTCCTTCTGCAGAGGACTGTGACCGAAGTGGCGCTGAATGCCAGTCTTAACAAGGACAGCAGGCTGCCTCTGACACCCAAGAAAGTGGCATTCCTAAGAGGCGAGTGCAAATTATCTCACGTAAATGTAACCATAGCAGTTATTTGAAAAATCTTCTCAATCAAGGCATTATCTTGGCAGCTAGTTGGTATTTTACTGGGAGTTCACAATGTTTCTGTGGTCTTTGGATGGACCGCATAAAACTGACGGGATTGAGCACATAGGTGTAACATAATGGTGGAAGCTTTCAGTAAAATTACAGGAAGATTAGGTAACCTCAGTAAAACACAAAAGCAATATTTTTTTATACTTTACGTGCAAACACCCGATTTTATTTTTTTGTGCCACTGGCCTTTATTTAGGCTATATTAAGTAAGCAATGCGTAGGGCATTTCCTTTTTATTCCAATCATTTGCAGTTGCAATACATGCTACAGTGGCCCTGAATAATATCTGATGTCTTCACCAAAAAAAAAGGCTCTAAAAAATTTCTTCTCAAGAGAATTGTTGCACTTTGCTACAATTCTCTTTCTTCTTCTTTTTGACTCAAGGGGGTTTATGTCCTGATCTTTGAAATGCTGAAGCCACCGCTTTGAGGCATGCCTTTGTAATAAATCATAGCACAATATGCCCATTTATCTGGTCACTTCGATGTGCCTATGGATCAATGTGAACTCCCATTTGGTATTGTGTAAAATTACAGTAGCTCAAGTACTTGTCATGCAGTGGCAAACAAAACTGGGCACCTGGTGGATATCGCTAATGCCTCGCTTGTAATGCCCGTCTAGGAACCTTGACAGCTAGTGTTGGTGAGCGTCTCGCCTCCGGCCACGACGAGAGAAGAGGGGAAGGAGGAACTCCCCTCTTCCCGGGAATGCCTTTTGTGTGTCGCAGAAGTCGCTATTACCCCCCTACAAGATTATGGAAGATTAAACCGTCACTCAAAGTTCGTACAAAAGCAGCAGCTTCGGTGGCTGGAACGACTACGACATCATCTCGACGTCAGCCTCGCCGTAGCTTTGCTCGTCCTGAGACGACCTACGTCACGATTGCGTTGGATGTCACGTGGTCTCCGCTGGGCCTTCTCCGAGTGCTTGCCAGAGTGGGCCGTTTATAACGAGAAATGCAGCCACCAGGCTCAAAATACAAACGTGCAATTGTCATTTACAGATATTGTGGATCATATTCAACCTATTTTTGAACACGATGGGAATATTTCACATTTCGTTGAAGTATCCCTTTAAGGGCATAACCAGCACCTTTTTTTATGGATTTTGGTTGTGGAAAATGGTGACGTGGTGACGGTATCTTTCATGAGCCCAATACTTGTCAAAACCAGGAACTGGACGTCAAAAGCTTTCAAATGGCGATGATTGCTAATTGCTATGCAGTCAAACCTACTTATATCGAACTCGCAAAAAACTGTCTACCAGTTCAATATAGCCAGTAATTCTACATGAAAGTTTGAATGAATCTGACAACAAACAAACACGACATATTTAGAAAAGTTGTTTACTCTCGAAGGAGCGTCTGTACGTCATAAGGGACGCTCCACGTGGCTATTCAGTGGCCGCTTCTTCGTTTTTCGAGGTCTCACCGGCTCATCCTCTCCCCACTTCCGGGCTGTTGACGCGGTTGAACTCTCTGCAAGCTGGCTTTCCCCCAATAAGTCGCCCCGTTGGGGGAAAGCCAGCTTTCAGAGCTAAACGGCTCGCTTGGCAGTTCGATCTATCGGGAGACGCTGCAATTTTCGTTCAAAGTAGCCGCAATTATCGCTATGCATTTTATTGCAGCTACTAGTCGGTTCACAGAGAGTTTGATACAAGGGATAGTTTGATATAATCAGGTTTGACATCATACAGAATGTGCCATTTTAATTCAAACATAATTTTAAAAAAGGGGCGAGAGTTACGTGGATGCCTTTTTCACTGTGTGTTTGTGGGGCTCGGCGGACATAGATAAGGGGATAACCGTCACAATATGTTGACTAACTAACCAAGGTTTGTTAATTAACTTTTTAATTATTGATTTTATAGGGCATGTCGCAATTGCAATTTTCAAGTGTGTCATTTTAAAGGCTATTCCAAATGAAACTGTTCATGAAAGTGATGTGGCATGTGATCTAAATGAACATTTGTTTAAGCCTTACCTCTACAAGCTGTGCTCCTTTAAATATTTCGTCATTGCATATTTTTCAGAATGCCTAGGGATGAAGCACCGTGGCCCAAAACACCATGTGGATGTCATTGCTTTAATGTCGACGACAGCAAAAGTGAACCACATACTGGGAGAAAAACTAAACGACCGGCGAAAGCAAGAGAAACGAAAGAGACAAGCAGTAAATAAAGATAGAACCAGCCGGTTCTTGGCAATGGTCTGCAGTGAAATACGGTGTCAAGCATGCATCCCCCACAGGTACCCACACAGATTGCCCACAGAGCATGGGGTTATGAAACCCTATGGGTTACCCACACGGCTCGCACAGGACTTTGGTCCTACACAGCTCCTATATTATCTCTGCAGGACCCACACAGCTCCTGTAGACCCACACAGACTGTGCGGGGACCCATGGGGACCTATACACCCACACAAACCCTGTGGGGACTTACACACCCAAACAAACTGTGCGGGGACCCATTGGGACCCGAACACCCACAGAGTTTCTGTGGGACCCACACGGTTTCATAACCCCATGGGTCTGCGGGTATTTTGAGCGGGGATATGTCAGGCGGGTCTCACTCAGTTGCGGACCCAGGCCTGGAAACACCGCTGTGTTAACGTCAATTGAGCTCACAGATGAGTGGCAGTCTGCAACTACGAGCACTTTGTTTGCCTGCAGTGTTACAGCATCAACATTGGTCGAGCGGTCAGCTCGTGGGACTAGACCGAGGTGCACAACTCTTCGAAGGCGCTGCTGAGGGGGATCGGCGGCCGAGAGTGTTAGTGCACCACAGCTCGGAGCACATGAAGCAGGAAGCTTGGGCTGCAGAATCCAGGCATTCGAGGTTCAATCGCCATCCCTGCTCGCTTCAATCTGGATGAACATTGTACTGGCGTGCAGTCATGTATTACTACTGCGTGATGCACGTCAAAGGGGTGGTGCAGCAATTTCAGTGTTGAAAGAATGGGCAGTTTGTATTTTTTATATTGTTTATCTAAGCACAAGTGACCAAAAACGTGTCACCTTGCCCCGAAAAACTGCTATTCTGGTGCGTAATCGCAAAGAGAACGAAATATTTGCCGATCTGCAGCCGCTGTGGTGGTTAACGGAACTGATGTGTGACGTGCTCTGTGGGATATGCGGAAGTGAACAAAACCTGTCCCGCTACACTGCTACACTCGCCGTCACCCCCATGGCGAACCGTCTTTTGTGTCGATAGCTCGCCGCGACCTTCGATGATGCTAATCCTTGAAAAGTTGATAACCGCGGAGGAAGTGGCTGGGGTCTCTGAAGAGAGAACCCAGGGGGATACCACGTGATCGCCTAGAGTGCGTCACTCGAAAGGCGACGTGGAGAAAGGCGATGTGAAGAGAGAGAAACCGTATTTTCTAGCGCTCGCAAGAAAATACGGTTTTCTGTTCTTCGTTCAATGCGTAACACAGATTATTTTCTGCAGTTAATTGGCCAAAGTCTGAAAACCGTTGAACCGCCCCTTTAAAAACCCCAGGCCGGTAGTCATACTGCAGCTTGCTAAATTTGTCATCTACGGTGTAAACTGGTGTCGCCAAACTCAAAAGGCAGAACGACCTTACGCTTTGTAAACACGGATGTGAAATTTGGTGTCGGGCAGTGCTGGCATTCCTTGTCTTGCCCAGGGACGGTGTCCCTGGTGGTCAGCGATCTTAGTGTAGTCCTTGTTAAGGACATGAACAACAGCTTCACTCTCGTCAGTCTAAAACGACGAAACGAGTCATCTGTGAGAAGTGTGTGGGTTTCCACGGTAAGTTTTTCCTAGTGTGTCGCTGGGAAATGCCCTCTTTGTGTCACGACTTGGCTCAGGTTGCCTCTCCGGTTGGACCCTTTTTGTGCACGTTACTTGTACCCTAAGATTTCTTGTCTGACGCGGGAGTCTGCTAGCCTCCCATGCATTATGCACTTATTTTGAAGTCGCATTCATTTAAGACCTGACTTATGGGATTCTAGTTTACCCGAAAGTCCTCAGTGAGGCAAATACCCACTCCGTAACTCGTCGGTTGCAATAAAGTGGGTTTCGACTTATCTTGCTGATCGCTGTGAGGCAACACCCACTCCGTAGTGCATTTGCTATGGCGGCTACGGCCGCGTCCGTCCGTTGACCGCCGTTAGGCTCCGCTGGACGGGAGACCACACCAAACACAGGGATTCCGTAGAAACGTGTTTATTGGCCTTACGCCACACGCTTGCGGCCGTAGGCGGAACAAAAGAGAAATAAGGTTGGCGCTGCCTTAATTGACAGGATCACCAGGAGGGAAGTCCGCGCTGTCGTAACTGGCAGGATCACTGAAAAGGGGGAGCAGTGAAACAACGATGAGTGCTCCGTCGAGCGTAGCCCCCCCTAACCAAGAGCCCCGGCCACAGGGTGTGGCCGGCTTATGTAGCCTGCGGGAAATAGACGCACCCGGGGAGGCCGGTAGAAGGTCACTCGAAAACGGGACGCGTCCATAATCACTCCCAAGGGTGTGCCGAAGGCGCATTCACCCAAAATGGGCAAGGGAGAGCCGGCCCCTTCGGGGAATTCGGCCTCGTAGTTCCTTGTATCCGGGAGGACGACGCCATTGATGACGACGACTCCCACGGCCTGCTTGAAGGTAGGCCTAGATAGGGATAAAGGGAACCCCATGGCTCCCACAGACTGCATCTTCCAACACATTTCAAATCGGAGACGTGGGGAAGAGGTTTATTCACTTACGCATTCTAGGCTAAAATACGTTTTATTAAAGGGTAACTGCAAAGAAAAAAAAAAGTTTTTTTTCTTTGCAGTTACCCTTTAATGAGTTTCAGTTGAAAGGACGGGGAAGCGAGCAGGAATTGCAAAGGTCTCCATGCGTCTCGCCTTAATTAACTGTCAACTGATGGGTACGACGACGAGCGTTCCTGTGACTTTCGTTGAACTCTGTGCATGAAACGCGCTTTTTCCAAGTGTCCCTTGCGGAAAACTTTGCATGTGTCTTTAGCGAGCTAGCATTCATCAGGTGAACGCATACCTGCGCAAAGGATACAGGGTTTCTTTGATGATTTCGCCCCCTTACTTCTGGTTGTAGTGGAACTGGGCGCTTTACCTTGTTTCCGCATCTGGAGTTGCTGGCTGGCGGCCGACTCTGTTTTCAATGCGAGAGTGTACGCGCAGTCCAAAGTGATGTTCCGTTCCACTAGCAAACTTTGAAGGTGGGAATCCTGGATGCCACAAATGAATTGGTCCCTCAGCATCCCTTCGAGCGGTGGCACAGCGGAGAATTCTCTCGATGGGGCTTGCGGGACCTGTCGAGTCTCTTGGGTGAACTGGCATTTGACACAAGCATTGCTGTCGTGGCCGTTGCCTCAGAGGGTGTGGTCAGTGTGGCCGTCACTGTACCGAAGTTGCATTCGGCAGGGATTTTTTGCAGTGCGGCCACGTACTCGGAGACGGAGCCCGTCGTTGTTTGGTTCGTTCGGTTGGTGGAATTTGAACCGACTGAGCACTTTCGCTGGCTTGGGGTCGTGGTGCTCATTGAGGCGCTTGATGATCTCCTCAAACTCAATCTCCGAAAGCTTTTTGGGTGCGAGCAGGGCTCGTACGGTGTCGTAGGTGAATTCATGCAGAACGCCAGGAAGACGGCTTGCTACTTTGCGGAGCTTGTGATGTTCTTAGCCTCGAAGTAGGATTCGAGGCATTCCAACTACTAACTTCAATTTCCACCAGAAGAAAGCTTTAGAATTCTTCCGTGATGAGCGGAGTCGTCCATCCTCAGGGGTCCAAAAACTTCCTCGTCTTTAATTGAACGCATACTGGGGTTAAATGCGTTTCATTAATGAATTTCGGTTAAAAGAACGGTGCAGTGAACTGGATTCTGCGACGTTCGCTGAGAGAGTCTGATCTATGTTTGTGGCTTCTTGGCGCTGACAATACTTGATCCGAGCGAGGGGAGCCGTGGGAGCGACGTCACTTGGACTCTGCACGGTGTTCTTATAAGTGTTGCCGCTGAATATAACATTCACACTGTTTACAATTAGCACCTGCAATGAAGGTTTTAAAGTTTGATCACTTGACTCAGCGTACAGAGTCAAAGACACTTAGACTTGTGAGAAATGCTGTCAGTGCGTTGATGCGTCACCGTGATTAAAGGTGGCTCATTCAGAGTGGGTTCGAAACTACAATAGCACGTCCTAGATGCCCAGTTCCCAGTGGGGCTGGTTAGATTGACAGCTTTCTGGCTCCTTGTCAGCCTCAGTGCCACACGTGGTCGCATACTAAGCAATCTATAGCGTTACGGAGACGTTTTGTGACCAAGAGCGTAATAAAGGACTGTGTTACAAGTCAACATTTGCTCTGCTGTTGGCAGCGGATACGACTTCTGTTTCAAGACTGGATTAATGATGCGTTTATAACCTACACATAGCCATATCACGCCGTTTGACCTCCCCACGAGTACAACTGCCGTAGCCCATGCAGAGTTCCGCACCGGGGGCAAAATTTATTGATGCACGAGTTGCGTGATGGTGTAGTACATCTTTGGCTCCCCCGCAGGGGGCACCTGTGAAAGCAGGTGTTTGGAGAGTGGCGTCTCCATGGACCCCGAGCCACGCGGGTTCACCCGCACACGTCTGGCTGTGCGTGGCTTTCCCGTGTCCGGAGGAAAGGGCATCCTGGTGGTTGAGTCAAGCCCGGGGTAGGTTTGGACCCTTCGGGGCCCTCCGGGTGAGGCAATACACCACTTCAGCCCCTGCGTCCCGTAGACGGGTGTCCTGGATTGGCCCGACCAGGATGATTCTGTCAGTCGCCTTTTCTTCTACTATCCCCTCCCTTCTTTCTCCTTTCTCTGCTCTTCTCTTTTTCATTCTCACCTTCTTTGGCGGCAAGGGCTAACCTTGGGTGGAGACAGACACCTTTCTCAAACCACACTTGGTTATAGTTACTTGGTAGCTCTGTTAGTGTAGCATACCCAGCCAAGCCATACTTGCTATGGGGTGCTACCTACCCCCTTGTTGGGCTCGGTGGTGGGTGGTGCGCCACAGTTTCTGAACTTCCTCCGCCGTTCATGGCTTCTGCAAACCCTAAACTCGGTTCGGGACGAACTTCTAATAGGCAGCGTTCGGAACCACAGACCATTGAAAAAGAAACCGTTGAAACATTTTCAAAGTTTTTTTGTTATTCATTCAACTGACGAGCAAAAACCTGTAGCAAAGATGTCACCCTTTATTGTCGAAAAGTGCTAGAAAACCTTGTTGGATTTTCTTACAAGGCCAAGAAACTGCACTCGGAAGACCTTCTTGTTGAAGTAAACACTGGAAAACAAAGCGAAGCGCTTCTCAGACTGACCACCATTGTGGACGTGAAGGTGTCGGTGAGCCCTCACCGTACACTAAACACGGTCCGTGGTGTCCTGTCTGAAGAAGCCTTTCTTTACACCAGTGAAGATGAACTTCTTGAGGGACTAAAAAGTTCGGGTGTCGTCGATGTCGGACGCATAGTGTTCCGCAAGAATGGTGAAAATACCCCTGAAAACATGTTATCCTCACTTTTGAAAGACAGGCACTGCCGGAGACGGTCAAAGCCGGTTACCTCAACTGTCGCATCCGCCCATACATCCCCAACCCCCAGCGGTGTTTTCGTTGCCAGCGCTTAGGCCACGGATCACGCAGCTGTCGTGGGAAGGAGACATGTGCCAAGTGTGGAAATCAGGGTCACGTGTCTGAAGGTTGCGAGGCAGAGGCACACTGCGCAAATTGCGGAGGACCACATCCTGCCTACTACCGAAGCTGCCCCCTCTGGAAGCAAGAGAAGGACATCCTCGCAGTTAAGGTTAAAGAAAACCTGTCCTACGCAGATGCAAAGTAGCGCTTCTCCTTGCTTTCTAAGGGAGGTTATGCCGAGGTAGTGCGCAGGGGCCCTGCACCACGCTCGGAGACAAAGGCCACCCAGGTCTCTCCTGAGATCTTGGTTGCCGACCTAAGGGCCCCATCCCCACAACAGAGGCAGCATGCTGCTCCCCTGGGCAAGGACGGGCCGGCAATAGCCGTGCCCACCCTTCCTTTTAAGACGGTGGCGAAGGGTCAGCAGGCTCCCCCTTCTCGCGGAGAGGGCGCTCCAGCTGATTCCTCTGCTCAGGACAGGCCAGCACCGGCTGTACCTGTCAACACAAGCCACACTCCTATGGAGGAGAAAAAGCAAGGACTTCAGCCTCAGTCTCTGGAGAGGCAGCCAGGAACCAAGGAGCTTTGTGGGTCGCATGCAGCTTCCTTGTCGGAAAACGAGGTGGAACAAATGGACGGGGTAGAACCCCTCCCCAGTTCATCAACCACCCTACCACCCAGTTCTGGTCGCGGCCGCGGATCGGGGCCTCGCGGCACGGACTCTCCCAGGCCGGCAGGCAAGTCTGCCTGCAAGGCTCAGGAAAACACTAGCCCTGCCTTCTCTGCCCCTCATCGACTCCGGGTTCTGACCATAACGAGATGGAGTGGCAGACTACAAATAAAAAACAATAAAAAAAACGTAATTCCTCCGAAGTGAAGCAACTGACTCACGTTTCCATGTGCTCCGGTTTTTGTCCCTAAAATGGCTTCAGTACTCGTACAGTGGAACTGTCGTGGCCTTCTAAGAAACCTGGACGATGTAGAGCATCTTCTGGAGGTGTACAAGCCGCGAGCGCTGTGCTTGCAAGAGACTCATTTGAGTCCCAGTCGCACTAATTTTCTGAAACGTTACCAGGTTTTCCGGAAGGATCGGCCGAGCTCTGGCAATTCCTCCGGTGGAGTTGCGGTGATCGTCCCGAGAGACGTTCCCTGCACAGGGGTTCCACTGTCCACACCACTTGAAGCAGTGGCAGTTCGGTTCATGCACCATAAAGCTCTGACAGTATGCTCTTCATATCTACCACCTTCTTTCACCTTGAAATGTTCAGATTCTAACTCACTGTTAGACCAGCTTCATGAGCCTTTTCTTTTGATGGGGGATTTTAATTGTCACAACCCGTTATGGGGGAGCACACGTCGAGATGAAAGAGGAAAACATCGTTGAGTCAGTTTTATCCACACGAAGTCTCTGTTTTTTTAACAAGGGCCAGCCAACCTATTTTAGTCCATGATCTTTGTCATCAACTTCCATCAACCTTTCAATTGGTTCTGCTACTTTACTTCCAGATTTTTCCTGGAGTGTGGATTCGAATCCACGTGGAAGCGATCATTTTCCCATTCATTTAACCTGCAGTGTAGCTACTCTTTTAATTCTTACACGCCCTCCTCGCTGGAAGCTTGACAAGGCTGACTGGGGCCTTTTCGAGCAGGCGTCGCTTTTAGTATGTTCTCGTCTAGATAGTCTCACAATTGATGACCTCAATCAACTTTTAACCGAGCACATCATTACAGCAGCCAAGCTGTCCATCCCGCAGACATCTCAATTTCTCCCTAGGAGGCCAAAACCTTGGTGGAATTCGGAATGGGAAGAGACACTCAAGAAACAAAATCGGGCTTGGGGTATTCTGAGACGATACCCCACTAGAGATAATATCATATCCTTTCGCAAAATGAAGGCCCGTGTACGCTACGTCCGAAGAAAAGCCAAACGGGAAAGTTGGCAAGGCTATGCTTCTACTATAAATAGCAGTACCCCTCCTAAGGAGGTCTGGGATCGGATACACAAGATCAATGGTTCTTATCATGCATTTAAAATCCCCCTGCTTTATAGGAACGGAACTTGCCCAGGCACACTCGAGGAACAAGCTGATATGTTTGGAGAACATTTTGAGTATGTATCTTGTTCACATCATTATCCATCCACTTTTCTTCAACACAAACTGAAGGCTGAGAGCAATCCCTTGAAAACTTCAGGAGGTGAACATGAGGGATATAATGCCACATTCAGCTTGCACGAGCTCCTCACTGTTCTTCATAACACAAGGCCCACAGCTCCCGGACCAGATACATTGGTTTACATTATTCAATGCTATAGCATCTCCATCCTTCTACACTCTGTCATTTTATATCTTTATAACCGCATATGGCAGGAGGGCTGTTTCCCTTCACCTTGGAAGGTAGCACACGTCCTACCACTTTTGAAGGCTGGTAAGGATGCTTCTTGTGTTTCCAGTTATAGGCCCATTGCTCTTACCAGTTGTCTATGTACGACACTGGAGCGAATGATCAATCGTAGACTAATGCACTATCTGAAGCATAATAAGGTGCTCAACAAGTTTCAGTGCGGCTATCGTTCATCAAGGTCTACTGTCGACAACTTGGTCCGGCTGGAAACTGTAGTGCGTTAGCCCTTTGCACACGGGCAGCACTGCCTCTCCGTGTTCTTCGATCTCGAGAAAGCGTATGACACGGCTTGGCGGTATGGCATTTTGAGGGATCTTTTTGAGCTCAGAGCTATTCAGAGCTATTTAGACAGGCGCACCTTTCAAGTCCAGTTGGGAAACACACTTTCCAGTGACATTCTGCAGGAAAATGGTGTGCCGCAGGGGGAGTGCTAAGTGTCACCTTGTTTATAGTTAAAATGAACTTCATTGCTTCTGTAATCCCTCCGTCGGTTCAGTATTCTCTTTTTGTCGATGGCTTACAAATGTCAGTCTTCTCCTGTAACCTCTCAGTCTGTGAACACAGGGTTCAGCTAGGTATCAACAAGCTTACTAAGTGGGCTGACAGTAATGGGTTAAGTTCTCTCCTGAAAAAACTGCATGTGTTTGCTTCACCCGCAAACGTGGAATCCTTCTTGAACCATCCCTAACAATCTACAATAGTAATGTTGGTGTCCAACCTCAGCACAGACTTTTGGGTCTCACGTTCGATAGTAAACTGAATTTTAATGCTAATGTAAAAAGCCTGAAACTGAAAGCTCACAAGTCTCTCAATATTCTTAAGGTTCTCTCGCACCGGTCTTTGGGCTCAAATCGATTGTGCCTCCTGCGGATCTATCGATCCCTGGTACGCTCCCGACTAGACTATGGCTGCTTTGTTTATGGGCCTGCCAGACAGTCTGTGCTCAGGATGTTGGATCCCATTCATCATCTTGGGCTCCGTTTGGCTACAGGTGCATTTCGTACATCCCCTGTGCCCAGTTTATACAGTATGCTGAGGCTAATGAGTGTTGCCTCGAGAGACGTAGATTTGCATTGGGCATGATGTATTCTCTTCGCATCCGATCTGTCCTCGAGCACCCCACTCGAGAAGTTGTTCAAGAAACACGCTCGGAACGACTGTTTCTTGCAAAACCTAGCGTGATCTCTCCGTTCAGTTTTCTACTGAAGACCTTCGCCGAGTCTGTCGGATTAGATGTGGCATCCCAGGTAGTCGAATTCCCTGGCATTAAAGCACCTTGGGAGCACCCTGACATACACTGTCACGTGTCTCTTGCACAGTAAAACAAGAAAAACACTCCAAGTGCGGTGCTCCTGCAAGAATTTCATGAACTCGCTCAATCGTATGAAGATTACACAATGTTCTATACAGATGGAATAAAGTCTGAGACCTTTGTTGGCTTCTCTGTCATTGGCTCTTCAGTGGGAGTTGTAAGGCAGATAAATACGGCCGCTACCATTCTCACAGCGGAGCTGTATGGCCTCCTGTTGGCTACGGAACACATAGCTCGCCACAGGATACCCCTGGTTGTGGTTTTCACTGACTCTCTTAGTGCCTGCGAGCCATCTCTTCACTGCTACCTAGAAGGAACTCCCTTGTTGTTGAAGTTCAGAAGAAAGGTATTGTGGCAGCTAGAAAGCATTGCACCATTGTCTTTTGTTGGATTCCCAGCCATGTTGGTATCCCAGGCAATGAGGCGGCCGACCGTGCTGCCCGCACATGCGTCAGCAGAGAGGTAGATATCAAAGGGATCCCTTACATGGATCATCGCCCTTCTGTAAGGTCTCGCATACGAGCACAATGGCAAGCCGAGTGGAATGAGGAGATCTACAACAAGTTTCATTTCATTAAGCCTAACCTGGGTGAATGGGCGAGTGCCCGGCGCCAAGAACGGTTTTATGAAGTAATACTGTGTCGTTTGCGAATTGGCCACACGCATCTGACCCACGGCTACCTGCTCCGTGGGGAGGATGCCCCTTTGTGTGAACAGTGCGATAAACCTCTAAGTGTTGTCCATTTTCTAATTGAGTGTCCTTTCCATGAACGGGAACGCCCATCTCATTTTGCACAGTTATACAGAAAGCACATTCCCTTAGACCCAATGTTGTTACTGGGTGATGAACCATTCGTGACTTACAAGCAGGTTTTTAAGTTTTTAGATGCTATTGGCTTTCTACATCGACTGTGAACTTCGAAGCTTTTCATTTAGGCCCATTATTGTTTCTGGCATTATCCGGTTTCGTGTCTCATTCCTTAATTTTAACCATGACCACTAGAGTCCTTTCTTGCTTATTCTGAATGTAATAGTTTCCTTCTTTGGCGCCCTTTGGCCTCAGCAGCCCTTGCGCCATAAAAACCCAATACAAATCCAAACCTTTGGCTCATGTGCCATAGGAACAAGTCGAGGCTTGTGGTACTTGGGTTTGAAGTTTAGATTTAGTGCGAAAGTGTATGTGGGTCCACCAAGTCCTTACTCGAAGACCCTTGCAAATTCTTTTGGAAGTCCTTGAGTCTGTGGGAGTGACTCGGCTAATTGAAGGACACATTGAATAGTAGTGCTTTGTGTTGTGTTAGACGGTGGACAAAAGCAAGACTGTTCTTTCTCAAGCCTAGACAGAGTTTTTCAATTTGTCATCTTCTTGGACACCCCCCTACCCTCTCTCTCTCTCTCTCCCTCTATGAATGCGCAATAGACCTTTCCGGAAAATCCCAAGAGACCTTGCAATGAGGGGAATTGTGGGGCTCTTCGGATGTACGGTTGTGCCGGCTCGAACGCTTCGTATATCGTAGTAGTAGCGCGATTCACTCTTTCTTATCATTAGGAGCTCAGAACATGGTAAAAATTAGGTGAGTGGTAAAAGAAAGGTAATCACACCCTCTGTTTTGCTCTCCTCCTGCCCCTCCGCGTTCTGAAATCACGAACTGTTAAACAAACATCAACTTCGTCTTCGCTTCTCGGATAACTCCTCGTGCCATACATCTGGACGTCGCAGTGCATAAAGTAGATGCTCGGGACACCACGTGTTTCCGGAAAGGTCTGTTGCTCACGCATCACGTAGCTTATCGAACAGTTAAAACCGGTTCCTTTCAAGCAGGCTTGCTCCACGTCTTTTCACGGTCGGCAACGGTGGCTCACGCTCCTTTCCCTTTAACCGCGTGGAAATATTTACACTTCCAAGAACCTCCAACTTACAATGTGAATACGTCCGGAGAGCAGTTTAGGTTTAAGTTTATGCTGCCGTTCCAAAAGGACACATTCACTTTAGAACAATTGTGGACAAAGCATCACCATCTATGAAGATGGGAATTTCGTTTACTTGTACTTCGACGATTTCTGCCCGGGTTAAATGATTCCAGACGATGACTGGTTCCCGCTTCCGGAGCGTGGTGCTTGGATTTGAACAACTACTGACGGCATGCATGTATGATGTGTCCCTTTCCACCACAGAAATGGCATGTTCAAAATTATAGCTACTTGCGTCGTGCGCACAATTTCTAGCTGTACTCGGAAATGTCTTCCCTGCGCCAGGGTTGTGGCTTGGCATTGATAAACCGTTTCATGCCTTGTGTAGGTCGTGTTTGTCAATGTGGCGAACCTCTACCGTCCCTGGAGCCCGGAAGTGTGTGGTTTCTCGTTTGTGGCATACTCCGCAGCAATCACAAGTTGTTGAGTCCTAGCGAAAGTGAGATCATGGCGTGGCGAGAAGGTGTCGCTGAATGGCTTCCTCGCATACCCCAACAAACTAACCGGTCACAAAACTTGTACGAAAATGATGTCTACTCGCAGTGCTGAGCGAGATGACGCAGCACAGCGATGTGGTCGGGTACAGACTCACCGGAAGCACTTGTTGAGTGTGAACCGGTGACCAGATACCAATGTCCTCAGCCCTAAGTCTCTTCAAAACCGGAGAAAAAAAAAGAAATTGAAAAAGGGGCGTACAGAGCGCGACACTGTTAGCGCGAACAAGCGATCGCCGGTTTTTCCAGTTTTTCTCTTCGAAACCAAGGGATTTTATCCAAGTTAGTATTGCCACGGAAAGAGCTCATATAGTTCTATAATGTGAGCGATAAAAGTTCGGGCTAACTAATACTATTTAGAAGTAAAATGCGAGAATGAGCGGATGTCGTGTTCGCGCTAACAGTGTCGCGATGTGTACACGGAGGGTTCACATGCGCGGCAGAAGACTGCTTGCTTCATGTCGTCGTCCACAAACTCATCAGGCAGCAAGTAGAATTAAAGTCAAGCTGCTCTCTAATCTGTTTTCATTCTTCTGATGTTAATGCTGGGTGCCTCCCCTGTTGTTTATGGTCATTGCCACATGTTATGTACAAAAGCAGAGGTTACATCCATTCAAACTGTCTAGATTAATGAAAGGAAAACACAGCTGCTCATTCGAACATATACAATCGAACGTCGGCTCCGTGTCCAGGATTGTTGGGTGCAATTTCGAATTAGACACGCGTTTTGAAATCTCTGCTTATTTTGCAGCCGTGTCAGTTTCGGACTCTATTTCCCATTTTTTCACATGCACACAAGTGTGATGGGAAATTCCGGCATGGTGCAAATTAAGTAAGAACAGAAGAGGTTTATTCATTGTTTACAATTGGTGTTTACAGCGGAAGGCATCACTAGTAAAGGCTGTTTCACTTACCTGCAACTGCTACGAAAGGAATAGCTTGAAACTGATTTTAAGTCTCTCGTGACTGACTGGTCGGCCAGTCTGGTCATAAGCTGTTGCAAGTGTGTGAAGCCGCTTTTACATGAATAAGCTATAGTAGCTTCCAAATTTACGACAACTTTCATGTGCCTTATACGTTTGAGGCGACATGCCCGTTTGCTTTACCCTAGTTCCCGAGAGAAACTATTACTTTCATTTGTCAACTTTTTTTAATGTTTATGTAAACTGTTGCTTTTCAGTGTAAACTTGCCATTTTGCTTTACAGCTTATAGCCATATCGTTCCCATGTCTTCACACTGTTGATTTTTGCATGTATGTGCATCATATGAAGGCCTCGGTTGTTTCGAAGGGACTGACGAAATAGCATTCTTTGAAACCAGCACTGCATTGCAACGATATATTTGATGTGAAATAAAAACTTCTCGAGTTCAAAGTATGCTCTCTACTTTTTGTTCTACATAGTTCCACTGGCATGCCTGTCGTCATACGAGTGTTTCTCACGGTACTAAGCGAATCTCTTTACCACTTCCCCAATTTGCGGTTCGAACGTCGAGCATCTGTAGATATAGCCACATTTATTTTGGGTCGGGAGAGCCGCGGCACCGCTAGAAGGCAAGCACGAAGAACTGCGTCGCCGCAAGTAACGGTGATGAGATGACAACGTACAGACGAAATACAAATGCTGGCAGTACTTGCGGGAGCGAGAGTCTGCCACCACGGCCAGAGGCCGCTGCCGAATGCCCAAACTGGACAACGTCCGAGGCGCGCAACATCGCACGTAGGGCAGGCGTAGAAGCCTATAAAAGAGGGCACACGCCCACAGAAAAGGGGGAGACGGACCGAGGTCACGGAGGCGTGTAGTTTGAACGCTCCGGCAATGTTTTACGTTGATACTAACAACCCAGTCCCGTTACTCTAATAAATGTAGTTTCTCGTTATGGAAACCCCGGCTTCGTGTTGTTCCTCCCGGATGGGCATGCAGCAAGGCAACCCTACCACATGGCGCCCAACGTGCTTTTGCTGCCCTTCTGTCGGAACGACACGGGGCTGGGTTTCTCCTCTCGGTAAGTTTTTTTCAACTGCGGTGTTTCTTTTTTAAGTAGTGCTAGTATTCGCGACAGCGTGATTACTCGTTGAATTGGAGCCTCAAAACATTGCTTAGTTACGCGGGGGCTTGTTTATCGCTTTGGGGGCGTGTTAATTTTTCTCGAGTGGAGTTACTGTCTGTTTCCGCGCACGTTTTCTTGTCTGCGTGGCGTTTCTATTTTTTCCCGCCATGTCTCCCACACTACGGTCCGAGGCGAAGGATGCCGAAAAGCCTGGAGCAAGCGTGGATCCCGAAGCAGGCTCGGCGGATGCGCAAACCGAATTGCTACTGAAGGTGGCAGCCATGTGTGATGCGGTCACACAGCGTCTCGCCGTGCAGCAGTCACGTGAGGCGGAGCTGCGTCCCCAGCTGACGGTGCCGCTGTATACTGGCTACAACGACGCCAAGTCAATCGCCGACTTACTAGGTGAGCTCTGCGTATACAAAGCCACCTCAGGCGCCTCGGAATCCCTCGTGATATGCAGAATACTCCCACTCGCTCTGCAGTCTAGCGCTGCGTGCTGGTTAAGGCTGCAACCTACGTTCACCAGCCTAGCGGAGTTCGAGCGGCAATTCCGAGCAGAGTTCCTGCCACCTGGTTACGAGTTACAAATCTTGAGAGAACTCGAATCCCGAACGCAACATCCGAACGAAAGCCTGGTTCAGTATGTTCGCGCATTCCAAGAACTCACACGAAGGGCACAACCTAATGCCTTCGAGTCGGAGATTATAGCTCCGGTCTTCAGACAATGTCACCCAAAGTACCACGTGTTCCTACACGGCGGCACCTTTGAGACCATTGAAGAGCTAGCCCGGTATGCCCACGGCACAGAGGAGATCATCCTCGCTCAGAATAGCTATCTCCCACCGCCTTTGGCCGCAAACCCTCTCGAACCCGCATGTGCTTGACAGGGCCCTGAGGCAATCCCGGCGCCAAGACCTCCATGGGACTGGCACAGATTGCCCAATCAAAGCAGCCGGAGGCGCTCCAGTTTTGGTTCAATGCGGGGCCACTGGAGGACGTCCGAAGAGCGCCCTGCTGCCGGCGACTCAAGAATGCCACAAGTGTGGACAGCGCGGCCACTTCCAAAGAGAGTGCCTAAGTACAAACCCGAGGCAGAACGAAACAAATGGCGGAAGGGCTGGAAGTGAGCGGAGGGATTGTGCAAATCCGGTCAACCCTCGCGCGCATCCGGAAGGTCACGTGTTATCCCATTCGGGAAACTATTACGGCCGGCGCCGATGAGCCCCAGTGCAGAGCCGCCGATGGCCACTATCACAGCCGGGATCACGCACGCAGCGTCACTTGTTCCATCGGTATGTCGAATTCAGCCTAACGGCGAAATGATCGAGCCACGCATGGCGATCACTTTGCTCGGTTTTCCTTTTGCCGCGCTTTTGGATACCGGGGCTGCCATCTCGCTTATAGCGGACGCTGCCTATGAACTATGCAAAAATAAAAAATAACCTTTCGTTTTGCAGACACACGTCTGCAGTTAGCTTCCGGGTCAATACTATCGGCGGGCGGAGCCGTGAGGCTTAAAATTTCGTTTAATGAGAAGAAACGGCGTCAGCGCTTTCTGTATCTCCCGGGACTCGCCGTACCCGTGATCTTGGGTCGGGATTTTGTCGCAGGCGTAAGCATGACGCTCGACTTCCCTGGTGGCGGCTATTGTCTGGGAAAGCAGGCGGACCTGACTCCGTTCACCAGACGAGAGAACTGCATCACTGGCCCAACCCTCCCAGCCCATTTCACAACGCCCGTAGCTGCCCTACCATCCGAAATCTCGGATACCCTGCACAAGTGTCCGGGCACTGACCTTCAAAAGAGACAGCTGGAGGACGTCTTGCGACCGTTCTCTCCGATGTTCACGGAGCGACCAGGAAAGACAGACATCCTGCTGCATCGGATTGAAACCGGTAACGCACCGCCTTGGAGGTGCAATCCACGCCCCATCAGCGTGCACAAAAGAGAACTCCTGGACGTGGCCCTTCAGGAGATGCTGGACACCGGCGCAGTACGTGAGTCAAAGAGCCCTTGGGCATTTCCTGTCGTTCTCGCTCTGAAAAAAGATGGAACTGCCAGACTCTGCGTAGATTACAGACGGCTTAACGAAGTGTCTGTACGGGACAGTTATCCTTCCCCAGCAATTCCTCTATAAGGAACGCGCTCGGTAACGCGACATGTGTTTACCACATTGGATTGCAGCCGCGGATTCCTTCAGATCGAGGTGAATCCGTTAGACGTGCAGAAAACCGCTTTCATTTGCCACAGAGGGCTGTACGAGTTCACCCGCTTGCTTTTTGGCTTGTACAACTCGCCAGCGAGCTTTCAACGTCTGATGGACGTTGTGCTCGGAAACGTAAAATACGAATTCGCGATGGCATACATGGATGACGTTGTTGTTTTCTCGCGTACATTGGGGGAGCATTTTGAACACTTGACTATCGTGCTTGAGCGGATGCGGAACGCGGGTCTAACAATCAACCCGGGGAAAGTTCAATTGGCCGAGCCCAAAAATTAACCTCCTCGGATTTGTTGTCGATAGCGGCACGCTCCGTCCCAACGAAGAAAAACTGCGCGCACTAACAGAGTACCCGTGCCCCCATGACGTGAAATGTTTACAGCGATATCTCGGAATGATTGCATTCTATAGGGATTTCATTCCTTACTGCTCCGAGATTTCTCAGCCGCTTAATCACCTTCTTCGAAAAGGCGTCAAATGGTGTTGGAGCGAACAGCAACAAAGCGCATTTGTAGCCTTATCAAAGGCAGTGACAGAAAACGCGTGTTTGCAGCTTCCCGACCTAAACAACCATTCGCTTTGCAGACAGATGCAAGCGATTGCGGCGTCGGAGCTGTTTTACTGCAGGAACATGACGGTATACTTCGCCCAAATTGAGCTTGTGGGTCAGCGTAAGCGTTCATGACGACAGAGCATATATTCGTATCGAAAAAGGCAAGCCTTCATGCATGACATGGTTCACATCCGCCGCGTCGGCGACGAACCTGCTCAGCAAGAATAAAGTCTACACCAGCGGCGACATCGAGAGAAGGCTCGACTTCGGAAACCAGTGGTAGGCGTTGGTAGTATCCTTGCTTCGCTCTTATCAAACGACAAGTTGAGAAAGCTAAGAGAAGTACTGCGCCTTTTACGCACTCCTGCAGAAGCACGATGCGGGACGTCGCATACTGCGGGCGTAGCGTAGTTGCGTCACCAATTATTAAGTCCCTCCGGTCACAGCGTTAACAGCGACCTGCCGCGACTGCGTCGACCGCGTAGGCTTCCCGTTTCAAGCGTTTCTGGCTTCAGCCGCGACTGCATCGATAATCGACCGCGTAGGCTTCGTGTTTCAGGCGGCGGCGGGCGCCATGTTCACCTTACCACAGCGGCGCGAGTGACGTCATGTCACGTGACAATTCGCAAACCAATAAAACAACTGGTTTCGTTTTAAAGCGGAAGTGACGTCAGTTACGTGACATGACAAATTGCGTTGGCGGAAGTGACGTCATGTCACGTGACAAGGGGGCGTGGCCAGGTGTTTTACGGGATATGGTTTGCTTATACGCTGCCGGGTGGCCCGCTCGGCATCGCCCGGAAGCCGCACCCCACCCACGCCGCGTCGGTCGGCATGTTCGGCGACGCCAGAATGCCGAGCCCGAGACTCTGGTCAGTCGATGGGTGGTCGATGGCGCTGCCAGGAAGCCGAACCCGCTCTCTGGGTGGCCGATCATAACGCCGCCACCACAACTCTTCTCGTGCAGTCAAGGGCGTGCAATTACAAGCTTGTCAAAGCTACGTTCACCCGCACGCTGCACATGTTTGCACGCATAGGGCACCAGTGAGGCGCCATGCTTTCAGTTGTCTCTTGGTGACATGTGCGATTGAAAGCGTCACTGTGGTCGGCCTGCCATGATTGGCCGATTGCTGACTATGACGTCAGCAAAAGAGCTCTCATCGACGGAAATATGACTAATGTAAAAACTTCAATTTTGATGGTTTTTTCAGTGTTGCTTTTAGAACTTAGATTTGACGCTTCCATTATCGAATTAGTTGTTCTTAAGACAGTGACGTCAAGAAAAAAACCATAGGAGGGCATCACCAAATTATCTCGACGTGCCGATAGTGACTGATAATTTGAGCACAGCAAGGTGACGCTTTAGTTGATCCGCACCAAGTGCGAGCGTCCTACCTTCGACAACGAAGTCGTCTCATGCACCCCAAGCGCGTGCGCGCAGCCAAAGATCGGTGGAAGACATGGAGCATGTTCTGGACGCAGGGTGTTCAAAGGACACGCTAGTCGTTCTCACTCTTTCAGCGATTTTATGCCTTTTTTTATTCGAATCAAAATACCTTAATCAAACATACTAGCCAGGTTGTAAGTGGTTATGTGGAGCACTAATGCGAAAATCGTTAATGTATTCGCGCTAAGAGTGTTGCGCGGCGACATCGCGACATTGCTAGAACGAATGTGATATTGGAACTGTTTTCGTATTTTATTTTTAAAGGGCAATGGCGGGCATCCTATTTTACCACTTCTGCTAATGTTCCAAATGAGCATACCGCACGACAAAGGTAGTTTAGACAATTGTTTTTCAAGACTAAAAAAAAAGAAAAGAAAAAGCGATCGCTTGGTCGGTCTAACGGTGTCGCGCAAAGCATGTACTGCAACGCGACGATGCCAACCACTGACTCGCCCATGGTGCTTCTCTCGCTGCCCGTCTTCGTGACAAAGTTTTGTCGACGCGATAAACTATTGAATTATGGGTGTTCGGCTGCCAAGCAGAAAATCAACACTTCTGAATATACACTTGCCGGCCATGTTATTGTCTCCTGCGGCCGAGCTGAAAATCAGCACGGCTGTCCAGACCCCGGCCGGCCGTGTTTATGATAACTGCAGCCAAGCTGAAAATCTGCACTGCTGGGTAGACAACTGCCGGCCGTGTTTTTGTCTCCAGCGGCCAAGCTGAAAGTCAGCACTGCCGATCAGACACTTGCCGTCACGTTTGTGCCTTCAGCGGCCAAGCTGAAAATCAGGACTTCTGGCAAGACATTTGCAGGCCGTGTATGTGTCTCCGGCGGCAAAGCTGAACATCAGCACTGCTGGCCAGACACTCGCCGGCCGTATTTATTCCACCGGCGGCCAACTTGAAGATCAACACTTCTGGCCAGTCAGTTGCCAGCCGTGTTTATATCTACGACGGCCAAGGTGAAATTCAGCGCTTGTGGCAAAACACTTGCCGGCCGTGTTATATCTCCGGCGGCCAAACTGAATATTAGCCATTCTGGCCAGACCCTGTCGGTCGTGTTTGTGTCTCCGGTGGCTGAGACCTTGCCAGTGGCCAAGCTGTCCAGACACTAGCCAAACGTCGACCGATAGAAGGTCACTGTTTGGTGCTGCTTTGGCAAGTATCGCCGTGCCTCTTAGGTATATGCTTCGTTATCACTTGTTTCTGGTGTAAAATATGAGAACGTGGAGTCCCAAATAAACCATAATTAATGTTACACTAGAGTTCTATATTTAGAAAAATAAAACGTGAAGGGTAAATTATTTACTAGAAGAAGGCAGAATTGTACGCAATATATTACAAGTAACGAAACTACTTGTAATTCCTTACATTTATTAGCAATTTTGTAAGGAACTAATTAAACATTTTACAACGTAATTGTAACGTAATTTCCTTACTTCTTTAAGCAAGGGAATGACTGTGTTTTCTTCTTTTTTTTTCATTGACGAAGGAAAAAAGTTAAAATATTTCGCACCTACAAAAAAAAATTGTTTTTTGAAAGGGTATGCTTTACCGGAATCACACTGTCACCTGCACTTACAAAACACATCGCCTGGCATTTTTACGTTCACAAAGCCTATCTTCATGCCGCCTAACACCTGGAGTCGAATTGTGTGTGTGTGTGGGGGGGGGGGGGGGGAGGGGGGCGGGTGGGTCGGGCTTGGTTGGCTGCAAATCGTGAATCGTCAGCTTGCTCGGCCACAACGAATGAGGAAGCACACTGATATAAAGGACCAGACTTTCGGTGCAAAAAATTTTAGGTAAACTCCCAAAATTTGTCTTTACTCCTTATAAACACTGTCTAGGTTCGTGCGAGTTGGTGTAGCGGAACTGTACGCGCCTTTCCTCCTTGTCCCTTCACTTTTTCTTTGCTTTCGAAGACACGGAGACGAGGACACCAAAATAATTTTGCACCTTCCAAAACCTCGAGACTATTAAGAATGCCCTCATCGGTTATAGTGACTACAAAAGTTTGCATAAGGTCACAACAGGAGGGACGCTCGGTCTTCCTCTGAAATAAAGCACAACACAGAAATCGACTGAAAAAAATGTGACAAATACCTGACATGCTGCTAAAAAAATATTAGAACACTTCTCATGCCAAATAAAAGATTACAGCTTCGCGGCGAAACAATTTTGAAACGAACATTCAGCATGTCAAACATCTCTCCAACCAATTACAGCCGAGAAAAGAAGTTTAGCTATGCTCCTTTTGTTACGGGAGAGACCTAGAGCAGGCCTACCTTTACCCAAATTTTGTCTAGCAGCATAAATATACTAAGTTTTTTCAGTGTGAAATATTTTTTTTTATAATACGTTTCTCATCTAGGTTCTTCTAAAACATTTTTTTTTTCATTTATTGTACCTTCAAGCGCGCAGCACTTTCGCTTCGCGACATTTGGAGCAGGCACACCTGCCGACATCCGGCTGACACCACTGTTAGTTACGCAGGTGAGTTGATACTCTTCAATTCATGTTCTAAACTATTTTTTGCCTTGCCGGCTACTTCAACAACAAGGGCTACTGCCCATTCTAGCGAGAGAATATGTTGCGTAAGAGTGTCTCGAAATACTTCAACCTTTTTGCTAGCCGGGCTTTCAAGAAACTTTCCGGAGATATAGAGATCAATCCTGGTATTTTTACTGTGGAAGACATTGAACTACTCAGAAGTCTACATGATGGCCATGCGACAATCGTGAGCAAGCTAGAGATATCGTTATCGTCCCATATAACGGGTGACGAGGCGAAGATAACCTGAGGCATATAAACGTTTAATAAAGCGTAGTTGTGCCCAAACAAGAAAAAAAAAACGCGCCGCAGGCATAGAACGTCGGCGTGACAGGCTCAGTGTCGAGCGCTGGCAATGGACTCACTCCCTACGGCTGCAATGTTTTTTCAGAAGGGCAAAGGGGACCAGTTTGTGCCCTATGGGACGCAGGAACCTTTCTTTTCATGGCAAGATTTCAATGGAAGTACCTTCATACGAAACTTCACAAAGGAATATTTTATGTCTTGTCGAAACGCAAACACCAAAAAAAGTCGGAACCGTCAGCTTCTGCAAAGCCAGAGCGGTAGAGCGGCGGAGGCATTACCAAGTCGATTGTGTCTCAACATAGACGTTTTCTTTTAACCTTTTGTAAATACTCCTCAAACAAATTTGCATAGAAAATATTTCACTGCTTCTGCTATATCTTTGTAATAGCGTAGCACCGGTATTATCTTGGCTGCTTTGTAATTGCTGTCGAGGTCCAACCAAGATGAAAGATCCCAGCCTCCAAGCGCCTACAGAGCGGAAAGCGAAATTAGCTCCGCTTTCTGGAACATTCCGACTAGAACATTCGGCCCTAAAACACTCTGACCTGGAAAAAACGACCACGTTCTCGAACTTTCTAGAGCCAGAGATTTTGCGAGTTATTAAGAAGCTTCATCCGGTCCCAAAATTCGAGACCGAAACCTCTGCTGGGCAGCCAAGTGCGGTGCTTGCTGGGCGTTTTTAAATTTTCATTTATTGCATAAAATAAAAGTATGTAAATAGTAAAAAAGCTGTTGAGTCGTGCCTTACGACTAAACCCTCACATGAATGACCGCTAGAACGCTGACAGAAAAGGTAGCGCACTCATACAGGTGAGTTTAACAATGGTTGGAGAGGCACTGTCAGACATATGTGTGTCAGTTCAACACAAAATACGAGAGTCCAGGGCATCCTTTGTGTGGGCTTTTATATCGAGTGTTATTTAATTCGAGCTCTTAAAACCTCCCAGAAGTCTATTTCGGTGAAATCAATCTCGTTTATAATAAACCACACATATATGACCCCTTGTATTAGATAAGGTCATGCGAATTGTCCTCCGTCTCTGACCAACGTCAGTTCGGGAGCACCGATTTGCATGCGAGCCGATCAACGTGAGTATTTCACAACTGAGAGTGTGTTCCTGCTTTTCGACCTCCAGAAACTTTATAAATTGCCACGTTGGATACAACGCGATCTCCCTTTCTGCGTGAAGCTGAGCCCAGAATAATTCGGCACTCGTGCAATACAAACAGAAATGTGCCGCAGTGTTTCTTCAAAAAGGCAAATGGAACAGTTTCTACACTGTGGGAGGCAGAAACCTTTCTTTTCCTCCCAAGATTTCACCGGCAGTATCTTCATGCGAAACCTGACAAGGAAATATGTTATCCCCTGCCGTACAGAGTATCTTCGCAAACGCCTGTAAAATGTCGGAACCGTCAGCACAGCAAACCCAGAGTGGTAGAGTGGCGAAAGCATTACCAAGTTGATTGTGTCTTAGTATAGACGTTTTTTTTAATCTTTTGTAAATACTCCTTGGAAAATCGGCATAGAAAGTACTTCACTGCTTCTGCTATCTCTTGGCTGCTTTGTCATTGTTGTCGACGTCCAACCAAGATAAAAGATACCTCCCCCAAGCGCATGCCGAAGGGAACCCATCATTTGCTTTTTTCTTTCTTCAAAAGCATAAACCGATGCACTTTTTTACTTGATATCTACATTTCCCAGTACTAAGCCATCATTATGCGGGCTAACAAAAAATACTACTTCGTCGTGTTCTTTCGCAACAAGACTTCCAAATGAACGCCACACAAATGCGTTGCATTTTTGGCACGCCTATGTTGCGGTAGGATACAATTTGTGCTGACTACCCTGCGCAAGAAACAAAAACTCACTTGAAAAGAGAGAGAGAGGGGGGGGGGGTGCTGTTATAACAAAATTCATACAATTTTTTAAAAGAAAGAAGGGATGACGAAATGTTAGGCTAGGTGACGCAAGCTGCCGCCCGATACAAAGGGTATAGCCATTACCATCCATCCATTCATCCACTGCGTAGCATAGATAATTTCGGTTTAAAAGGGAAATGTTTCGTCCGTGCCATTCTGCTGTTTTGGCTCTGACGGTGTTTATCCTCACGCCGCCTTCTCCACTGCGAAAGCCTCGCTAGGTCCAGGCCGAACCCCTGAGTAGTTAGACAACGAAGCAGTCCATTAGATGTCCATAAACAACTCTGGCCAGTGTACCAGCCAAGACCCTAAGGATTTTCTAACGTTAATTTCAGCACTCGAAATATTGGCAGAAATATTTTGTGAGCTCGGGTGCTACTTTTAGCTCGGGTCTTCATGAGCACACTATGCTCATATCATTAGCGTAGGCTAAGACCTTGACAGGTGACGTAGCCACGCTATCCCAGCGTATATTGGCGTCATTTACAATTGCCCTAGAAAGAGGCTTCGAGTGCGAATAAAATGGGTGACATGGGTGAGCCCTGTCTTACCGAGGTGCCCTCTGGAATGGGCGTAGATTTGCAGCCATTGATTAAAAGACAAGTCGTGATATCTGTGTAGCATAACTTCACAAAGCCGCGTAGTTTTACCCCCCCCCCCCTCTATTCGCAATATTTGAAAATAAAAAGGAGGGCAATAACTTGTCGAACGCTTGTTTCAAAAGTACATGCAATATGGATATCTTCGTTTTCATCGAGCCCGTGGTCTCAGCCCCCATTCGCATAATATAAAGATTGGTTCCAATGGCGCGTCCTTTAATATAACACGTTAATGTACACCAACGACTGATCCCAATGCTTTCTCAAGATGTGTTGTCAATATTTTAGCAAGATTTTTTAATCTGTCTGTAGTAAGTTGATTGGTCGATAATCGTCGGCCGATCGAGTTCTCTTATCGGCGGTCATTTTGGGGTATTAACACTGTCACCACCTGCCTCATGAAAGGAGGAATGAGCTGTAGCTTAGAAATATCGGCATAAACTTGACAAAGCACTGGCGCTAGTTCTTCCGAGAGTTATTTTTCTTTTTTATAGAAAGGTGCTCCGAGTACATATACGCCCGGCGATTTCCGACGTGCTAGTTTTTTAATGACTGCGCGCACCTCTTCAACCGTTATATCTTGGTCTAGCCATTTCGCTACTGCCTTTTCTACTTTCGTCATTTTTTTCTGAAATGTGGCATTACACGTTCACTTAAATTTTCCTTTTCCTTAAAGAATTCCTTGTAAGCTGGAGGACTAAAAAGCGTAAAGAACACGGACGAAGGAATTCCTCGTAAGATTCGACAAGTTTTCGCTCAATATCTTCTTGTTGAGTAACAACTGATTCTCCCACTCGGAGGGCCGTGATTTTACTCTGTTTTGCTCGCTCGCGTTCCTTCATTATAAACATTGACGTCGGCTCTTCGTCTCGTTCCAAAGTTTGCACTTTGCAGTGGATCATTCCGCCCCTATACTATATATTTTTTTTATTTGATCAAGAGCTGGCTTTTGCATTTCTTATGTCATTACCAAACGAACCGGGTGTCTCATTTCCGGCATGAATAAGTGTCTCCAAGGTCCTCGTTAAAAGTTATTTTCTGCTCGCTCTCTATTTGCCTTTTCCTATTCCACTGAAATAGGCTTCATTTTGATTTCTGCTTTCAGCAGCTTTAAGTTCGCCGCGTTCTTCGCCTGTCTTTCGACTAGCTTTATAATAAGCTTTTTCACCTCCTTCGGTATGTTGTCATCCTAGAGAACAGATTCGATAAGTTTTCACGATTTCCAATATAAGACATGTTTCATCGGTTCCGTCCTTCCAAACCGCTCTTCGACTAGTGCTTGGTCGGAGAAGGCGACAAGTTGGGCGCGATAAAAGTGGGCAGATCGCGTCGACTCACTCGACACATAGACACGATATAAGTGCGAGTGACAATCCCCTTGCCAGTGTGTGTAGCCGGGTTCCGGAGCATTCGTTGCTTCAGTTACATCTTGCAAGTCATGCTCTCTGAGAAAGTTTCTAAGTGGGCCAAGGCTTTAATCTTGTTTCAGACCACGCCAACGGTCTTTGGCATTAAGGATACTATTAAAATCTCCACCGACTATCACTTTTTCATGTGTTTTCACGTAATGCTCCAAATTTTCAAAAACCTTTTCTCTTTCCACGGGTTCCTTTCCAGCGTGCTCTGACACTACTCTCAATACTTCGGTTTGGCACAGCAAGTCCACCGCGCATACTCCGGCACTGCGGTGAGTTTCCCATTCTGGAAAAAGTGGAATTCCCTTATTCTTGCAAACAAAAATTGCCGTGCTAGTGCTGTGCGAGATAGCGCCAAATTCGCGGATCTCAAAAAGTCGCACAAAGAACTTTGTAACGTGCTCGACATGTACGGCTGTAAGCTTTGTTTCCTGTAATAACGCAGCATCTGCTCGCACCTTGAGGAGAGTGTTCAGGAGACGCTGCTTACGCCTACGGATAATTAAACTAAGCTCATTTAGCATTATAGTTTTGAGGTTGACCACTGTTTCAAAGAACTCTCAAAGTCATCCAATAAACACAAAATCGCAGAGGTCAGGGGTGTGCAAACCTACTTCGGGCTGGGTCGGAGTCGGCCATATTGGTGGTCGCGCGGTTTCACAGCAATACAGTTTCTTCGGTTTTCCAATGTGGGATAATTCGGACGCTGATCGGACAAGCCAGCCTCGTCCTCGTCCGCACTTTTACCTGTCTCTTCTAGCTCCAAAGGCCGCTTGACCATTGCGCAGGTTAAGACATTCATTGCAGACTCGTCGTGGTCTCCATTGTTTCCACCATGCTCCATTACCGACGTCGTGCTGTTCTGCAGCACCTTCCCTTTGCTGGTGTCCGATGGTTCGCTTTTCTTCGCAGCGCTGGTTTAAATGAGTGCTTTTGGCCACCGTCTTGGCGTGCATGATGACGGTCCCCTTTGTTCCCGGCTGCTGGGGTAAGGCCTTCGCCCGGCACCACCGTCGGAAGTTTTGCGTGACCAACGGTGGCGTCTGGCCTCCTCCTCATGCAGAATAAGATCTAAAAAGAGATCCCAATGAGTCACGTCAGTGACCGAGGCGTCTGAAAGCACGCAGTCCTCTGTAAGGTGCACTAACCTCAGACGCGAATCGCAACGCGGCTCCCGACAGTATCGGCGAACGTGCCCAGTTTTACGGCCTCTAAATCACATCGGAGCTCTACCTTGAACGATAGCCAGAGCATTGGCGTTGAGCATCGGTTGTTGGTGGGGCAGCCAGTCCGTCGTCACACCGTCCCTGAGCCTCCGGCGTAGGTACTCTCCGTGTGGTTCATTTGACGCCTTTGAAACCTCCTTCCCACCAGGACTCCCTTTCCACCCCTTCCACCTTGCCGAAGGCTCCAAGGAGACCTTCCGCACTATGTCGTTCAGAACCTCACTGGGTAGCCAGTGTAGCTTGAGCCGAAGTTCGGCCTTGTTCGTGTCCAGTACCAAGCAGCGCTGGCCTTTAACCTAGAGTTCTTTCAGTTCTTCTCTTCCCTCTCCGCGCGGCACGGCCAATGTGAAAACCAGACTTCTTCTCGCGCCACAAAAAGATATAACTTCTCAGTGTATTTCCTTTTTGCCGTGCACGCTGCTTGTGGCTGCTGAAGTTATGGGGGCTTAGTACCAGTCAAGCTGAATTAACAGCTTTTTCCCAAAGCCCCCACCAACACTGTACCTTTGTTGGAAAAAATAAAACCTAATATAAGAAGGGTTTTTCCATCTCCGCTACGACGACAAACAACGAATGCCGAAACCTATACATCATCTCCATAATCGCACGCAGCGTTGCCATAGGCACATAGGCGAGAGCGTAACCCGAGCAGTTGAAAAGGAGGGGAAGAAGGAAGGCCTCTCTTACCCGGCCCCTCTTTTCGGAACCCTGGTGAACCCCACATCGCTTTGCCCTAATTTTTTCTGCCTTATGGTTAATAAACGTATGTTACTACTACTACTACCACTTTGCTCTCCTTTGGAGTTTAGCCTGTCACTCAAATTTTGTACAAAAGAGGCTTTCCTCTCTTTGTCGCCCGTAGCTTCCGCAGTACTGTACCCAACTAGTGATATAGATTATAAATCACTGCAAAATATCACCCGTAAAGCTATGACTTTAAGAAGCGGAAATCAATAATTCTGTAAAACAATTTTTTGGCAGGCTTGTTATTAACGGGAAAGATTTTACATGGGACAAAACAGAATAAGTTGTTCCAGTGCCAACATAATGACACCCCTGTAAGAAAACAATTCTGCCTTGACCTAGTTCCTGTTGTAGCCAATTGTAGAAGTATAGACAACAAAGTTGAAAATTATGCTGGCTTGACTGCGTCCGTTCAAAGTGATATTCTTATGGTATAGAGTCGTGGTTAACCCACGACTCTATACCGTACCAGCGAAAGACGGGTGGTTAACCCGTCTTTCGCCGATTTTGAAAAGTTCCCTGAAGAATTTGTTGTTCATCGAAGGGTCAGGGCCTGCCTCCGCAGAATGGTGCTTTTGCTCATTTATTCTTCTTTAAAGTCACCTATGCTAAATATTGATCAAGATGGCGTTGAATTAGTTTGGAGCACAGTTACCTTATCCAATAATTTTTCTTACCATTGGGGAACAGTTAAAGGCCACGGAATTCAGATTTTAAAACGTTACAAACATTGTTCGATTTACTTTCGGAGCCCTCTCTGCATCTTACTTTGCTAACGGGAGACTTTCACTTGCCAGAGTTGGAACGTAGTGATGGCACTTGTGTAAGCAAAGTTGGTAGTCGTATTAAGCTAGAAATAAAAAAAATAGCTGAAACCTTTGTATTGCTGCATTATGGAAATGACCTATCTAAGAATAACATTTTAGATATTTTGTTTTGCAGCTCATGCAACTCATTAGTTCCGTTGATGTTATACAAGGAATAAGTGATCATAATGTCGTCGTTGCGAGCGTCAAGTCAGAAATCACCGAGCAATGGCATCCCACTCAAAAAAAGCCGCCAAAATGGCTCTGGTGTTTTCGGCCTTTATACCAAAGTGGAAATTCATACGCTGCTCATGTGTGCTGGTGTGTCCTGGTGTTACTGCGTCTGGTGTACTTGCCATGTTACACCAGAGGGTAAATTCAGACGCAGGTCACATGTATCCTGGCGTGGCCCTCTCCGACGTGAATCTGTTTCGTGTGCTTGGTGTGACCCCTGTCCAGTGTGTCCTAGTGCGATCCCGGCGTACTCATGCAGGCATTATATAATTTTGATGTCAAATAAATTATTTTCAATGCAAGAGCTAGCACTATCTGTGGGGACAACACTTTAATTTTAATGGGTATAGCTGTCTATTCAGTCAGTCGTCCGGGTGCCCTAGGCCTCCTGCGCCGTAGTTGTAACGGCTTCTGAATAGGTCTGTCCTATCTTTCTTCGACATCTTGGAAACAATGAGATGGGGAACGATAAAAAAACGGACGAACACAACAAAATCTCAAACGCAGCTGAATTGTATTGATATGAACACATCAATAAATAGACTTTCAGACAAATGAAAAAGAGAAAGGGAAAAAAGAGAAAGGAAAAAAAGAGAACTCACACGCAAAACCAGACGACCAACGAGTTCGCCCCAGACAGCCTGAGCCACTCCCCGGCTCCAACACTTTCGCAAAGGGAGCCGACCTCCCGAACAACAACAACCCGAAGGTCGACACACACGGCGACCTCCAAAACGCTAAAGCCTAATCTTCATTTCCTACTTCCAAGCAAACGCTTCCCGATTTTCTTCCCCCACTCCCCCCCCCCCCCTCAAGTTTGCAAAGCGCCCCTCACACACGCAAAAACTCTTTCATCCGATCACCGATAACCAAGGACGGCTGGCTCACACAATTCCCCCACTCGCGAATGCACAAGGTCTCCTTAAATAGCCTTCTAAACAATTCTTTTTCGTTACACAGAACGGAAGTTTCACCCCAAAGTGCAATGCCTGCAAAAAAGTAAGCCAAGAATTCACTCATGTGATACAGCTAAGCAAAACAAGTTTTAATGTTAAATAATTCATCTTCTCATGTCACACTTCAGAATTATTTTTACCTAACCACTAAAACAAAAAATAAGAGTATTGCCGTGCTTAAATACACTCTAAAATGGCTGCAAAAAACTACAATGTGCTAGTAAAACTTCCATATAATCACCAGAGGCGAGTTTGAGCGAAATGGTGTGATGCTTTGCCAACGTCATATGGTCATCCAAGAGCCTCTTAAATTATTTAAACTATTGCACCTGAAAAAAGAAAACATTTGAATCACACAACTTTTACAAATTACGTTGGCTGCTTCCATCAAATATAGTTTCCTCTGAAATATATAAGGGTGCCTTTTTCGCCCTCAGTGCGCGAAGAAGTAAAAGCGATAGGTGTAGCATGTTCGTGCGACTCGGGATCCTCCCGTCGCCGTGCACGCGACTTCGCTTTGCGCTGTCCTACCTCGAAATGATCACGTCACCGTGTACAGGCTGCACAAGTGGCCCCTCGCTGGTGATCAATGCTGGCGTGACGCGGGTCGCGGGCCGCGGAAGCCAGCTGCGGCAGTGACGACGCAGGTGAAAGCGGAGGTTTTCGCGGTCTCGATGAGCGGTGAAAGAGAAAGGTATTGTTGATGTTCAGAAATGAACATAAAGGAAAACGCATGCAGATGAACGAGGTAAAGCTTTACGAGAAACACAATTGCAAGGCGACGTTTTTCGGCAGAACATAATTTACGTTTCGAGTTGGGTTCGAGAGTTAGATGTTATAATCGGATTAAAAGCGGTGGAAGTGTGTAAAACACTACAACGCTACGCGTAGCAACTGGATACTGCCAAAGTGACATTTTGCATAAAGCAAGTAATGTTTGAAAACACCTGGTATGAAGTAATCGTTAGAAGTCGACGGGAAAACGGTGCGCTGACGTTTCTTCTTCGTCGCTTCGTTATTTGGCGTGTCGTCAAGGTTCTTTTCTCTTTTCTGTTCGCACGGCTCGGCCAATGGGAACCCACGACTTCTTTCTTCTCGCGCCATGAGGGTAGAGGAGGTGAGTTTTTTTATCTCCGCTGCGATGACAGAAAACAACAAACGCCGACACCAAAATTACACCAATATGTCATCCGTAAAGCTACCGCTTTAAGGAAGCATCAAGTAATTCATCTGGTTTTCTTCACACCAAGAACTTAAATATTGACTGCAAGCAACAGATTTCCTAGGCAACAAATATATAGAATACCAGACACGATGTATAACGATTCATTCAGTAACTTGAGTTGCAACCAGACGAAAATATGAGCACCAGCCCCCTAGGCAGAGGAGGTTGCAAGAGAAAAATGTGATGCGTGCAGAAGTCAGGCACTGGGCATTGGGGGACCGACAGTGGACTGTTTTTCATTAGTTCTCGCTGTTCGTAGTTAAATTTGCTACACGCATGCCACTACTTCGCTATAATTGGCAGTTGATTGCTGCACTGTCATTGTACAATTAATAAAAATACAAGTGTGACAATCTCAGTTCCTCTGCATCACTGTGGTGCTCTAAATAATTCTGTGGCTCAAGGAATTGACGATCATGAAGACAAAGATAAAACCTGTTTCAATATGTCATGTTTTAAAATCCACAAGCTTTGAGTAGGCCTTGTGTAGAAGTTGGTGAGATCTCTTGTCATAACAGCACCCTCGAATAATATTTCAATGAACACTGCTATTCTCCGATGAGACCGTCACTTCGTTTTGATGTGCCACGAATGAGAACAATATATGCTGAGCTTACGCGATTGTGCTATGTGCCGCACGTTTTCAACAACCTTGCTATCACATCTAAAAGAAACTTAAAGCACTGCGAAACTTAGAGCAATGATATTCCATCCTCGGTCTTCACGGTGTCATCATGCCTCAAATGTAGTACTGTTTATTTTCCTTTTGAATGCATTAATTGTCAAAGTTCTTTAGTCTGTATGAACTGTATTCTCGAGGGTAAATAGAAACACCCAATCTGATTATACTACTGCTTCGCCACCTGCTGAGCTAGGTATACAAACCCTTGAGGCTTATACCGGCTCGATATTGTACTTCGGGATTAAAAACAGCGCAAAAGACGAAGGACCAGACGAAGAAGTAACACGGACGCAGCGCTGCGTCCCTGTTACTTCTTCGTCTGGTTCTTCGTCTTTTGCGCTGTTTTTAATCCCGAAGTATGTCGTACCAACTCGCCCAAGCCTCAACTTTAGCATCGACATTGTACTTTGGGCATTATTACTTGTGAAAATAAAGCTATGTTCTATGTTTTATGTTCTACACAGAAGGGAAAATAGTCACTTTATTGTGTAAATCTCGATTGCTTAACTTGTAAAAATTTTGACATTGTCTTAAAATTTTACCCCAGAAGGAATTCCTCGTGGTGTATTTACCCGAGAGTGGGACAAATCATAATTTCTACGAAGAAGCGCTCTTAAAGGGGCTGTGCAATAGTATTTTTAGTCTCAATGTTTCTTCTTTTCCAGAGGTTTACCGGCATTCGTGGAACCAAGTACACTCGCACACAACGCAATTGACCAAGAAGCGTCTTTATCACCCCGTAATTTATAGAATAAAAGCAGACTTTTTTTTTTCAGTCTCTCCTTCTCAAAACTTAATTACAAAGTTGTGGGGATCCCATTGTTGGCAATGTCAACAATGCAATCCCCAGGACTTCGACATCAAGCTTTACGATCTCCGCTGTGATCTCCGCTGTGACACTACAGCTCGTACAGTGGACACGAGCAAAACATCGAGCCCTTCATTTCGGCTCGTGTAAATCAATGCCTCGGCATGCATTCGAGTAGAGGTTAGTGCTCATTCGATGCGACGATAAGAATAGCTGATCCTTAAACTTTTGTGGAACTCAGTGAGTGCTCTGTGTTTTGCCGACCCACACATTTGCGGCTTATAGTCGACTCCAGATTACGTGGACGCTTGTTATAACCACTGGTTGGGGTGAACGATCGCTCGTTTTTCTAAATTATTTTTTGCCACTGCCATTGCGCGGACAAACAACTGGCGTGTCTCGTAAAGTTCGAATACATATTACTCATTTCCAGTGGGTTTGTTAAAAGTACAAAAACAATGTTTGATCACCCCTTTAGAGAGACGACACACAAAAGAATACATAGGAGACTCGAAAAACTCTTTCTGCAAGTACAATTTCGCTTACAACAATTTCACTAAAAGAACTCGTTCCCGTGCCTAACAGCCTTGTAGTTTACGGTCATGGTTTATAGTAGCTGATATGACCAATCAATTGAAAGTCACCAATGGCACTGCCCGACACGAGAAATTGAACTAGCAATGAGAGCACGCAGACGAGATTGCTATAGCATACTATCGACTCAGCCTGATCATGGCTGAGAACTTCACACCTTTGCTGCACATGTACTGCGTCTGGGCTTGTTTATAGTTACCATCATGTTTTCCTCCTGAGACATCGTACCATATTATTTGACAGGGACCAGGACCACAGGCAAAAATAATGAAGACAAGGACAATCATAGGTAGGCGGTAACAAAGTGTAAATGTGAGTCGCATCGGAGTGCTCGTATACACGGAGAAACAACAGCATACGTCACATAGTGCCAGACTTGTACGTAGATCAATTACCCTACTTACGTTACTGTAGTTTAACAACTTTTCTGAGTAGTCTGGTAACTTTCAATCACATTTTTATTTCGGTTATTAGTAGTTTACTTTATTTACTTTTTCCGAGTAACTTCTAATCAAATTACAAATAATTTTAGTAGTAGGCTTACTTATGAACGAATATTCCTGCGAAAAAGACCCTGGAAGATCATCTCATATTAGCAAAGAGGGGGATGCATGTGGCGTAGGCACAGGGGTGGGGGGGGGGGGGTAGTTTGGAGCGTTCGACATCCCCTAAAATGTTCACGAGCCCCCCGCTGCAACAACCCTGCTACAAGGCGCGGGGAGTTGACACATACGTAGCAAGCGAGGCCGAGTAACTGCGGGATTAGCGCTGAAGACGCGCTTCTTTGTGTCCCGAAGCCCATGGAGACGACGCATTTGAAGAAAGGACTTCTCCCCACTTTTTCCCAACGTAGGAACTCTCGCCCACTACAGAAGGTTTACACACTGCATCCTCACTCAAAGGTGGCAAAAGAAATTCAGCTCCCGCTCTGAAGCTCACCTGGTGCTCCCGTAGCTTGTGCTGTTCTTGAAGAATCGCGTGCTAAAGGGCAACGGAAAGGTAACCTCTTTGCGTTACCTTTCCTCCCTAAACTTAAAATATGCAGCTCTTCCAAGATTCGAAGATCGTTCGAAAAACCTTAGTAATTGCCTCAAGGTTTCTACATAAAAAATAACAAACGAGCAGTGTTGGGAATTACTCTAAGTACGTGGTACTTCAAGTGCTGCTTCAAGTAGGACTAGGAAACTTGTACCTTACTTGATGTAAATTTTCTGACCATGTACATGTACTTTACTAAAGTATGTTATCTGGTACTTTTTAAAGAATGTACAACACCCGACTTCAAACTTTAAAGCACATTCCCCAAATTTGAAAACAAAAAGTGGCGTATCGTCTTGTGAAAACGCGCCATCGTCTTTCATTACTCATTCATCTAGTCATTTCTCTGAGTGAAGTAATAGCGGCTACAAGACCGATGCAAAAACGTTTTTTATAAGTTAATCCTGTTAAATATTTTGTCAGCGAGAGTAAAACAACTACACTGTGGCGACTTGTTTTTATCCAATATTTCCCGCCATTGCCGAAAAATCTAATGCACCTCCGATCACTCCTTGACCTATGCATACTAGTTTAAAAAATAAGCGTATAGGGGATTAAGGGGCGTCATGGCAGATTGTGTTAAAAAGGAGTTGTACCTAATTTTTCAAGTACATTGTACTTATATTTCTTTAATTCAAGTACATTGCACTCGGTGTACCTACTACTTTGCTTCAGGCACATAACCTCTTACCCAGTGGCGTCACGAGGGTCAGCGGCACCTGGGGCGGTAGCCCGCCGTGACACCCCCCCCCCCCCCCCCCCCCGCTCTCGTGGCCCGCCGCGACACCCCCCTGATCGCTGCACCGGGGCGGTCCGCCCCCCCCCCCCCCCCTTTCTGGCGCCACTGCTCTTACCTCTTATTTACTTTCTACTTTACTTCGAGCACTTTTTCGATGTACTGTACGCAACACTGTACACAAGCAAACACTGCCTCGAAAATCAAGCTGAGGCAGTGCTAAACTTGAAAGCAGAAATGATACATCCCCAGCACTTAATTTAACCAACAACAAAAAACTTACAAAACAACGAGGCTTTTAAAGCATTTCTGTGAAAACACAAGCCGCTTTATTTTTGGCTACAACAATTTCGATAACAAATCAAAACTCCATAAAATATAAAGTAACTTCAAAAATAATTTGCTATTTTTTGCGGTAGATAGTAGTTTACTTAAATACTTTCCATACGAGTAATTTCTACTCTACTCAAACTACTTTAGACGCCAATACTCCGTACCTTAGCTTAACTACATTTCTTAGTAACTTGTACATGTCTGCATAGCAGTGGTTACGATACCTTCATCCTCATACCATTGTTGACTACTAGATCAGCTTCTCGCTTCGAGGCGGGGCTGCAGTATCTTTCCGTCGTCGCTTGGTCCTTTCAGCTTGCACTGCCCTCCGCTTGAAACGACCCTAAACATACTCAAGGACAGAGGATAAAAAGAAGCAGCCTAATTTATTTTATGTAGCTGTGATGAAAAGAAATTAAAGACGTTTACAACTTCCTGTAACGCCGAAATAGAGCGTAGCTCTTAAGGGGGAGGAGGGGAGGGTACTGAGGGAAGGATATACCCCTCTTCCTCATCCTTACCCTCTCCTGCTCCCCTCCTCCTCCTCTCCTCCTCCCGTGCTCCTCCCCTCGTTCTCTGCTCCTCCTTCCCTTCTTTCCTCCTCCTCCTGCTCCTCTCTTGAGGTATTTTGGTATTGTAATATACCATGCTAAACAATCTAAGAAAGATATATATATATATATATATATATATTGGTATTCTCGCTCACCGCTTGACCGGAGAAAGGAAATGTAGTTTTCACATCTGGAAGCTCCACACTTTCTAAGGTCTGCCGACGTCAGGAAACAGGACAGCAGGATCAAGGCGGGTGAACAAGACAGCGTTAAAGCAACACTTTGACGATGCACGTAATACTCTCGATGTCATCCTACTTGCTGTCGGCCCTGTCAAAGACTGCTCGGCGTTTTTAATTTCCTCAGCATTAGTCTTGAACGTGCTCCCCCGAGATGACACAGCAAAAAAGCGAATGAACGTCCCTCGGGGCCAATTGGATGTTTTCTTGCATGACCGGTATGAAGTTCTGCTTTGTCTTGCACGAAATATTCAGTGAGTACCGTAAGCGAGAGATACAGAGCTACCAAGAGCAAGCCGTTCTCGACCTTGGTGGCACAGAATGTACCGACTTCGTCTGACGTGCCACAGAGACCGATGGGTACAGCACAGACCCGTACCCATGTAGATGGCCACTTGTATAACGAGTACATCACGTTTTCATACGTGCCTCTCTGTGATTTATGAGTGGTGATATAACTTGCCTGCTCAACGGGTGGCTGGGTGACGTCACGTGTGACGTCATTATGGGAAACGTCCCATAATGCAACGCGCGAGTCACGCGTGAGACCCGCGCGTTGCATAATGGGACGTTTCCCATATTGACGTCAGACGTGAAGTCACTCGTGATAGGCGTTGCATTATAGGACGTTACGAGTGAAGTCTCATAATGCAACGCGCGAGTCACGAGTGAGACCCGCGCGTTGTATCATGGGCAAGTTTCCCATAATGCAACGCACGGGGCCCTCGTTACGTCACTCGTGGCCCTCGTGACGTCACCCGTGAAGTCACTTGTGACGTCATTATGGAAACGTCCCCTAATGCAACGCGCGGGTCATGAGTGAGACCTGCGCGTTGCATCATGGGACGTTTTCTATAATGCAACGCGCGGTACCCTCGTGACGTCACTCGTAACACTCCTGACGTCACTCGTGGCGTCTCGTGTGATGTCATTATGGAAAACGTCCCATAATGCAACGCGCGGGTCACGTGTGAGACCCGCGCGTTGAATTAAGGGGCGCTTTCCGTAATGCACCGCGCGGTTACGCCTACGGCGACGCCACTCAAGCCGGAAACGGGCGCCTAAGAGCAGCGTTCTAGAACACGGAGTGACCTTGACCTTTTAACCTAGAGAATACAAAAATATGCCCAGCCTCAAGCTTCCAAGAACTGGCGGAACTCATATGGTTCTTCAGAAACAATATATGTCAAGAAACTTCTTCCATTTGGAGTCAAAATGTAAGGAAGGCTTAGATAACATATTTTCATGCTTCATATTTATTACTGAATGTTTCATTATAAACTTGTCGCTCTTCCCTTTGGTCAAGACTAATTCAGTACAGATCCATAAAGGTACAAAATTATACCATCAAAGGTTTAACACTTCCAAATACGGATTTCTATTTTTAAGCAATGATTAGGACAAAACCTTGCATTAATGACTGACTGAATGAGTATAAACTTTTCAGAAGAATGAGGATTGGTTATTAGCTGTGTCAAAACACTTGTTCAAAAGTATTAACTATGAGCCATTATGAAACTACTGAAATAGTTCCGACCACAGGGTATGACCACAAGCGTATACTGAAAGTATCTTTAGCAGTAATAAAGCTTGGAAATGTCTTGATAAGGCCTTCTCGATGTTTTTGACTCCGGGTGGGAAAAGTTTCTTGACCTACAATTTTTTAAACAGGTTTTATGCATGTCTTTTTTTAAAAGTTTCATGGAGTGTATTGTATTTCTGTATTTGCAAGGTTGAGAGCTCAATGGCATTATTTGTTTTCTTTTTTTTATCACATTTACCCAGAGCTGAGTAGGTCGCTTCTTTGTGTTTCCTCTAATTGGGTATGTTAGGGGTTTTGCACAGTAAAAAGGATGTAAGGTCCGGGAACGAATTACCTTCGCACAGGGGTTTTAAGCGGAAGAGCGATCGCTCTTAAGAGTCTCTTCGTGTCTCCCCCCCCCCCCCCCCCCCCTGTTTTCTCTCTTGGGTTGTCTATTTATGTTTTTCTTTTCATTAAAACTCGGCTGTGCTTCATACTTCTGGGCGTCTGTGTAATACCAAAGAGAACCATAGTCTCGGGTAAATTCACCTTGTTAAGCCAGCACAAACTAGCTTGCCCCCTCAATTTTTAGTTTCTTCATAAATTACTGTATTAGTTGCACTTCTGGTACAAGCACGTACAATGTTTTTGATTCAGTTTCAAGTAGTTTATAGACCATTGATAACAATAAACAATGCGAAGGACACAGGAAGAGAAGGGACGAACACAACATAGTAATGTGGTGTGCTCACTTCTTTCTCTTTGTCCATGTTATTTTCATTTTGTTCATAGTAATAAATTCTTAATTAATTTGTGTTTGAAATTATTTGTACTAGGGGTTCACTGTTATGACCCGCCTGCCATTGCATACCCTTTAGGGGCAGTTCCCACTTCCCTATGACCCCTTCCTTGAGGAAGTGCAGGGAGCAGATCACACGCTCTTGTGCAGTCCCCAGGGTTGCATTAGTTGCTACCAAGCTACCAAAAAACCTGCGTCAGGCCAGCCAGCCTTGCGGGAAATGTCACTGACTCTTAGTCATGAACACCTAAGCTTCACGTCCATCTGAAACACGCCAAAACAGAGGACAAAGGAAATGGTTCACCCCTTTTGAATGAATCCTTTCTTTTTTCTGAGAACATACGTACAAGTAAGACTCCACTGCACAGCCAGTGGTGCTGCTTTATTTAGGTTGAGCACTTTCTGATATAACTACATGCTTAAATATAAATATATAATAGAGCCGGACGCATAAGTCTGCTATAAAATGTGTTGTATATTGACTCTTCTTTACATGCTATCACACCCAAAATGTAGTGCCAGTTAGGACTACGCCAATAGCGAACTATAACTGGTGTAGAGTTGACAATAATTCAATTACTTGATTAATGAGAATAATGGGAAGGTTCACAAAATTGCTTAAGTAATAAAAAATGAATATTTTATTATATACTTGGTGAATGTAATTGATTTGAATCCTGTATCCTTAGCAATGCTGGAACTAAACATAATAATAAAGCCATTTTATTTAAATTTTGTAGTGTGTCTGCCACACAAGTGCCACAGGTTGATGACAGAAGCTGACTGTAAGTTGCTCGCTGCTAAATATTATTGAAGTATTATTAAAAGTGTAAGATTTGCAATATAAGGCAAAAAACATATCCTCCAACAGAAAGCTAAGCAGCAAAGATTGTATAGCTCTTAGACACGCTTGCTGTACAAAGTTACTTCTTGCGATGGCCTACGAGCTGACAATATCACCAAAAGAATTATAAAAACAAATAATAGTTCTGACAAAATTGCTAAAATATACGGCAAATTCAAGGCAAGTTTATTCAGATAACTGCTATTGTACGACTGTCCAAAAGCACGAACACAGCTACGGTAGTCAAAACAGGCAGTAATTTCAGTTAACTCACGATAGGATCATTTCCATTCATGTCAGCTGCAGCCTGGCCAAGGTGGCACCCAGCACAAATATTCGGACTACAGTATAGTTTATATTAGAAAAGAAACATATCATATATTAAGTAAATTTCGAGCAACTAAAATTCCCAACAGGGATGATTTGTCGATAGCTTATCGTATTTTACTTGCCGCCCGCCAAGCAGAATGATGCAACACACGAATTCAACAAGACATGGTCACTGGATATTTTTCCTCAACACATACTGCGTTCCTACCCTCGTATTGTATATTTTGTGCCAGTACGGCTGATTGCACTTAGCCACCCCGAGGAGGAACTGGACGAACATGATTAACATTTGGGCAACCTGGTCTAAAGCTGTGTACACAGTAGCCATGCCCATAATAGGAAGTGAGAAAATGTTGCTTCATATAGATTGAACATGAATCTCTTTGAATAACTGGTGCAACTGAATTTTTAGATATGAGTACCTGGCCCTTCTAGAATAAAACAAAATCATGAAGAGAGATATGAATAACCACTGTCTTTTATTAATATGTATACTCTAGTTCAGGACGTAGAAATTCAGCAAGGTGAGCCAGATAACTTCATAGTTTCTAGCCTGGGTCACCACGCTTAATGTTTGTGTGCAAGACTTCATATTTGTTTCTAACTTTTTAAAAAAGGCACAGATGATCACGTGACGTGATGGACGGCGTCATCTGGTGTCTAAACATCCGACACTCTTCTCTCTCCAGGCGCGTTTACGCCGTAGAGAAGCCTCTGCTTACTCCAGCTTATGCTTCGGCAGACCCATCCTTGCGCGACAGGCGTAGAGCGCCAAGCGGATATCAAACGCTCGCCAATGATATTCAATGGAGGTAGCTCTGACATCGGCGGGTATGCGTACCTGGAGCCCGTGATGAGATTTGGGATTTTACCAGCACGAACACTGAGTAGGCACGTATCACACACCTTGAAGGCAGTCAGGTCAATGTCCCGGTACGACGAATGAAGAACCTTGTCGCAAGCCGCAGGCAAAGACACTAGGTCTAGTGTAAATCACAATTCATCACACACAATACATCTAGCACCAGACGCGTTCTCGCGGACGCGCTCACAATTTTCTTGGTAGCACAAGCGTGCCCATTCTTCGCTAGGTAACGTTCTGTTCTACGTGCCGCTTCACGTTTACGCAGAGTATAATCTTGACGTGGAAGGGGTTCCATCCTCACACATTGGGTGAGACCGAGAGCCGAGTTAACGGGTGACCTAAGCCGAGCAAGAGAACGCGGAGCCCTCTCTCGGCGCCGAAACCAACGTGCGCATGCTCCGTATGTTTTCGGCAACACGACACTCGCCCAGTACATGCTCAATACAGCTGACACTGTAAAAATGAAGCTTGGCTGTATTTGTTTTCTTAATATAATTTTTTTATTTTTTTTTTTTCTTAGAGGAACCCTGCTGAACAATTAGTATTACACTCCGAATAGAAACTCACTGCTCGGCCTCAAAATAGGGTTTTAAATCCGCAAAAATCCTCTAACTTTTGATATCCTAATATCAATTACATCCACGAAAGAATGGCCACCACATGGCATTATTGGCCCAGATTGTTGTGGAACCTTTTCTAAGTTCACAATTTGTATAACCGCACACATTCAGAAGCACAAAAAAGAAGATCGCCCAGTTATCATGTCACCACTAAACATTACCACGACAAAACTTCAAAAGAAAAGACTAAAGATAAATTCGCTGATGGTGCTCGAGAACTCGCCCTGAACATGCAATTTAAATGGGGACTGAAAGAAAGCTACACTATATGATATCTATATCAGCTACCAGATACCTCGCTAAACTGCTCCAATGTGTTTTAAAACGTGTACACGAAAGAAAAGAAAGAAAAAAATGAAAGACGTTCACAACTCCCTGTAACGCCGAATTAGAGTGCAGCTCTTGATGAAGAGGAGGGGAGGGTACCGAGGGGAAGGTATGCCCCTCCTCCTCATTCGTACCCTATCCTCCTCCCCTCCTCCTCTTCCCCTCCTTTCCTCCTCCTCCTGCACCTCTTTTGAAGTATTTCGATTGTGCGATATACCGTGCTACATATATATATATATATATAGTGGGCATGGTGCCATAGGAGCCAAGGGGCCGAAGGCGTACATATAACGAAGTGAAAAACTCACTGTGAAAAACAACAAACAGCGAAGTTTAATCAACAGTTTCGCCGAGAGACTCGGCATCGTCACGAAGCCGAGTCTCTCGGCGAAACTGTTGATTATATCAACTTCCGCTGTTTGTTGTTTTTCACCGCGAGTTTTTCACTTCGTTATATATATATATATATATATATATATATATATATATATATATTGTGGTATCCTCGCTCACCGCTTGTCCTGAGAAAGGAAATGTAGTTCTCACACCTGGAAGCTCCACTCTGTCTAAGTTCTGCCGGTGCCAGGAAACAGGACAGCAGGAGCAAGGCGGGAGAACGAGCCAGCGTGAGAGTCAACATTTTGACAAAGCACGTGATACTATCGACGTCATCCTACTTGCTCTCAGCTCTGTCGAAGACTGTTCGGCGTTTTTTATTTCCTCAGCATTAGTCTTAATCGTGCTCCCCCGAGATGGCAGAGCAGAACAGCGAGTCCATCGGGGCCAATGGGATGTTTTCCTGCCAGGCTGGTATGAAGTTCTTCTTAGTCTTGCACGAAATATTTGGTGAGGGCTGTAGGCGAACGAGCAAGCCGTTGTCGACCTTGGCAGCACAAAATTTACCAACTTCTACTTGGGCCACACGGGACACCTCGAAGGCCATTTACAACGAATGGCATTGGAACGATCGGCCAATCAGCGCGCGACACTCCGAGCGTGGGGCCTTCCACGTGCGACAGATCGCGAGCCGATTCGTTGATCACACGAATGTCATTCGTTGTAAATGGCATTCTAGTTGCCCGTGTGGCCCAAGTATTAGTCTGACGTGCCACAGAGATTGATGGGTACAGCACAGATTTGTACCCATGTAGATGGCCACTTGGATAACGAGTACACCACGTTTTCATACGTGCCTCCGTGTGATTTATGAATGGTGATATCACTTGCCTGAACAACGGGTAGCTGGCATCTCCCCTCCTCCTCCTACTTTCCTCCCCCTCTCCTACTCCCATCCTCCTGCACCCCACCTCCTCCTTTCCTCCTCCTCCATCCTCCTCCTCTCCTCCTCCTCTGCATCCCTCCTCCTCCACCCTCCACCTCCTTCTCCCTTCCTTCTCCTCCTCCTCCTCCCCTCCCTCCTCCCTCCTTCTCCGCCGCCTCCCTCGTCGTCCTCCCCTTCTCCTCCTCTCCTCCCCTCCTTGTGACGTTACTCGTGACCCTCGTGGCGCCACTCGTGATGTCACGTGTGACGTCATTGTGGGAAACGTTCCATAATGCAACGCGCGGTTACGCCGACGCCGACAGCGATGGCAACGGCGACGGCGACGCCGCTCAAGCCGGAAATGGGCACCTAAAGGGCTGTTTATACTCCGTCGTAACATCAACGAGCGCACGCGCTAGTTCACGCTCGCTGACGCTGTTTGCGGACGGGGTGGCTACACTCCAACGTCAAGTTGAACGCGGTGCAGCGCTGAGCAGCTCTGCGTTCAAGGTTGGAGCAGACATGCTCTGCGTTCAACGTTGGACGGCGACGGCGCTGACGGAGGCTATCCAAGAAGCCCTCGCGCGAATGCGGAATGCCTAATTCGGGAATCCGGTTGTAGGGGCGTCGGTTTCGCCGGGGCCAGTCAGAGTGTGCGAGATGCTCATTTCTGGGATCTGAACCTGTCGTTCTTGCCGTGTGTCGTGCGCTGTGGTCGTGTTCCCGTGTTGGTGTGCGTATTTAACGTTCGTGCGCCTCACTGGGCGAGTATGTGCGTAGACGTGGACCGCTCTGAGGATGCGCTACCCTCGATTCTCGATAGGCCTATCGACCTAACGAGCCGTTGGTGGTGGGCCGTGGTATTGGGGTGGCGGAAAACGCTGGAAGCTCGATGACGTGCCAAAGGTAGGGTTAATTAGAATTAAGGGTGACCTAATGCGTGTGTTATTTATAATTATGTGCTAGTCACACTCACCGGCAGTAGTTCCCGATCGGAAAAGTGTCGTCGAATGTTCGGGAACGGTGGACACAGTGAAACCTTTGAACTATTTAGCCGGCCACAAATTTTTAACTGGGCTTTCTCAGCTTGCAAACGATAGTAGCGGTACTGAATCCTGTATTGTTTGTGCAGGCTTCGCAAAGTGCGTTACAATTTCGAACGCCTACATTGCGTAATTTAGGCATCGTTCGCACTCTTCGGTGTTCGGTTCTTAAGTCAGCGTGAAAGTCTACTATGATGATAATACACCGGCTATCTGTCAGAAAGAAGTCTCTGTGGAATATCGATTTCATCGAAGCATTCCGGTGGAATCGTCGGTGTCGCTTGGCACGATTCCGGCGAACCTGCGAAGCAGCTATGTTCGACAGACGCGATATCGGGCCTTTCTTCGTTTTTTTTTTTTTTGACATTTGTGTGACAGGAGAAAATAAATGCTGGTTTGCACTCGTTATCACCATCATTTGCTTGTTTTTGAACTGCTAACCGCTACCCCGAATGGTTGTTTTGAAGCGTGACATGACAACACGAGGACGAACCACACTGACCGATTGCATCCAGGCTAGGTGGCGCGAGCTACCGCCCATAGATAACCCGTAGAGACGACGCGGTTGCCACGGAGACGCGCATGCGCAAAGTGGGACAGCTCGTCGGGACGAATTGGACCAGAGTTTGTCTACGCTGGACTGTAAACACCGCCGTTCGGGCACTTATCGGCGTGGCGTAGTGGCCGACGAACGTCGGTCTGCGCTGGCGCGCGTTACGTTCGTTGACGTTGGAATATAAACAGCCTTTAAGAGCTGCGCTCTAAAACGAAAGATTGGCTCAAACGATCTAACGAGACCGCGCTCTGCTTTCCTACCGCCTGGTGTAGTTTGCACACCAAAACACACGAAGTTGGATTGATGGGAACACCAGGACACAGTGATCTGATCTGGTGTGCACACCGAAACACACGAAGACGTTTTAAGTACGCATAAGGACGCATTATGGAAGACTAGCGTTTACAGGGCTAAGCGCATGATCGATTTACCTACTGATTAATCGATTAATTCTTCAATCGCGATTAACGTTTTTAACCGGTTAATTGGTTATTGCTTTATAAACAAAAAGTAAAAATGTAACGCTTTCACTACGCAGACGAAGACGAATACCCCTGTAGATGACAAACTTCACGTAAAATCTTGACCTAAAGTAAACCGTAGAAGCGAGATCTGTTTCTCCAAACAGGTCCCAGCAACTTCAACGCCGTGGGAGTGTCCGTTTTGCGCAGCAGAGACAATTGTGAACAATCAAAGGATTTCAATATTTTGGGAGAATATCAGCGAACTTTGACACTTGTGTCAAAATAATTTATATGTCAATAAACAAAAAAACGTTTTGCCTTGGCGGCTGAAGTAATAATTTGTAGGTGTGGGTATCTTTCGACTGTTTTCAACAGCCCATCAATATTGACTTAAAATTCGAAAGTCTACATTTCGCCGATCACATACTCAGCAGAGGCAAAAAAAATAGTTTATCTTTTTAAACTATTTTGCATGGGAATGAACATAATCTATTAATCGAATAATTGTTCGATTAAAAAATGAAGATTAATCCGGTTAAAATTTTTAATCGGCGCCCAGCTTTGTTTATACTAGAAAACACCGGAACACACTAAACAGCCTGGTGGGTTTCTTTGACTGAGATGCGTATCAACAAAGTTGTTTCTTCGAGAAAGGTGATTATTCTATTATGTCCCGAGAGCGAATTACATCTCCCTGCTTTTGGATATCTCGAAGAGGTCTATAACATCCATGAAATATTGATGGTGTTTAAAAATAAACTGCTCGAACTCGTGAATAAGTATCTTCCAAGTATAGATTTTGCCAGGCTCAAGAAACTAAATAAAATATTGCCGCGAGCGCAGCTGACCAAGCAGGCAGCGCGCTCATGGCCTATCGGTTATCGTGCCTGCCTCCCACGCGAAAGACCAGGGTTCGTTTCCTGGGAGCGACGTCTATTTTGTTTATCCCTGCAATTTAGTGTTCTGGAAAATTCGAGAATCCTGTTGCTTGTTCGAGGTCCGAATGTTCTACGCGTCGAACCTTCTACGCCGATTATTCCAGAAGCCCACGCGTGTACATAAGGAATTTCGCGTGGCGAGCCAAAGTCAGTTTCGCCTCAGCGTTCGATCTTGCTGCTTCGCCGCCTTCGACGCCCGCGACGCTCTCTTGTTATCTTTCTTTTCCCTTTTATTTTTGGGCACAAGTTCGCCCTATTAAACGTTCAGTTTACTCAGTTATTATCGCCTCATCACTTGTCATTCGTGACATTGTGGTGGATGTGCTGGATATCCCATTCTATGCCCGTGGAGCGTACCCCTCCGAAAACACGCTCGCCAAGTGACGTGCTCAGCCCCGGGAGGTTACCCTTCGCAGAAGACGCCAAAGCCCGATCAAGCCGCCGTACCAAAGGCCAATCCCCGGAATTTGGACCCTTGCCACCGAAACCAAGGAAGAAGACCGCGACGATGACCACGCCACCCGTCGTTGTCCTACCCGTCGCCACCCGTACGCCCGTGTCCTTCCATGGTGAGCCCTATGAAGACGTCGAGGACTGGCTACAGCAGTACGAGCGAGTGGCCCAGCACAACCGATGGACGGAAGAACAGCGCCAACAGAGTTTTTACTTCGCACTTGAAGGAACCGCCCGGCACTGGTTCGAGAATTGCGAAACTTCCCTGACCTCGTGGACCGCCTGCAAGGACGCGCTGAGACGGACTTTCACCAACCAGTACCGACGGGAGAGGGCCGAGGACCTCCTTCGAATGAAGACCCAGGGCACAAGCGAGACGATCATCAGCTTTGCAGAAGATGTTCTGAGCCTGGTCGCTCGCGCCGACCCTCTAGCCACCGACGAAAAGAAGCTTCGGATCCTGATGCGAGGCGTAAAAGACGACATCTTCGGTGGCCTTGTCCGCAAACCCCCAGCCACCGTCGAAGATTTCGTCAAGGAAGCCACAAACATCGAACGTGCGCTTCAAGCACGGGCCTCCCATTACCAGCGACTTCCCGGCGTCGCTGCCCTCTCGACTTCCAGCAGCAACGGCCCGGACCTCCGCGAGATCATCCGGGACGTCGTGCGGGAGGAAATCAGGAAGCTTCTTCCTGCTGCCACAAGCCCGGATTCGCCCTCAATCGCCGAGGTTGTCCGGGCATAAGTTCAGCAGGCGCTGCAGCCACAAGTTCTTGTCAGCGCCGCTCCCGAACCACCGACGCTGACCTACGCCGCAGCTACCCGACGACCACCGCCCCCTGCTCACCCGTATACGGCGCCACCCCGACGGGAACCTCCAGCGCCGCAGTTTTCCCGACGCCAGGAAGATCGGGCGCAAGCCCACCCAGAACCAGCAGCACCACGAAAGACCGACGTGTGGAGGACGGCCGATCGACGCCCGTTGTGCTATCACTGCGGTGAAGCCGGCCACATTTACCGCCGATGCCCTTACAGACAACTGGGGCTGCGCGGGTTCCACCCTAACGACCCGCGCCCAAGGTACGACGAGCGCACTCGCGACATCGAGGAGTACCTCCGACGTTCGCCCTCCCCAGTGTCGTCTCACCGCCGTGAAGCCCGCTCCCCATCGCCACGACGTTCAGCGTCCCCAGCGCCACGACCTCGCCGAGAGAGCCTGTCTCCCCTGCGTCGCCGGGAAACCTAAGTGCGGCAACGCCTGGAGGTGACGTTGCCGAAGACAACGGAAGCAAACAGCCTCCAAAAACGCCGGAGCGCTCCCACTCTCCCAACGCCCCGCATCGCACCGACGCGCCTGCAACGATGTCCAACAACCTAAACGTTGTTATCGACGGCCTCGACGCATCGGCACTCGTGGACACCAGAGCAGACTACTCAGTCTTGAGTGGGAGGCTCTCTCGCCGACTGCGAAAAGTAGAAACGCCGTGGGATGGACCTCAAATACGAACCGCCGGAGGGCACCTCATCACACCAGTAGGAAGTTGCACTGCTCGCGTCGAAATTCACGGCGAAACGTGCCCTGTAAAATTCGTCGTTCTACAAGACTGTTCTAGAGATGTCATTCTCGGCATGGATTTTCTGTGTGAATACGGCGCCGTCATCGACCTGGGTGAGAACAGATTGACGCTGCGGAAGCCTGTTCCGCCTTTAGAGAAACCCCAAACAGCGTCAGCCGCTGTCCGAGTCGCCGCCGACCACGTGAACCTGCCGCCGCGATCATGTGTTGTCGTACCCGTCGTGACCGATACAGCTACCTGCGGCGAAGTGGTCCTGGAAGGCAACCTCCAATTGCTCCTGGGGAGAGAAATCGGCGTTGCAAGAGGAGTGGCTGAACTTCAGGATGGGCGCACCGTGGTCCTCGTGACGAACTTCCGACAAGAAACGCAACACCTCACGAAAGATGCCGCTGTGGGCCACGTCGAGGAACTTCGAAACTCCGCCGCAATCGCCGTGATCGCTGACGAATCATCGCCACCTCAGCAAGACATTGCGCCGCCAGCGCAGCTCGACATCGACCCGAAGCTTTCAGGCCCAAAACGACGACAGCTGATTGACCTCCCCGCCGAATACAGCGACTGCTTCGCGAAGTCGTCGAAGGTGCGCCAAACCGCCATTGCGAAGCATCGCATCGTTACCGAGGACGACGCGCTCCCTGCGCACCGATCGCCGTACAGAGTCTCCGTAAAAGAAAGGAAGGTCATTCAAGAGCAAGTGCAAGAAATGCTGAATGACGACATCGTCCAGCCTTCAAGCAGTCCGTGGGCCTCTCCAGACGTGCTTGTCAAGAAGAAGGACGGAACGCTTAGGTTCTGTGTGGACTACCGACAGCTGAACGCGGTAACCAAGAAAGACGTCTATCCACTCCCCGGCATCGATGACACACTAGACCGGCTGCGCCACTCCCGGTACTTTTCATCAATGGATCTGAAGAGCGGTTACTGACAGATCGAAGTCGACGAACGGGACCGAGAGAAGACAGCTTTCGTCACGCCGGATGGACTGTACGAGTTCAAGGTGATGCCCTTCGGACTACGCACGGCGCCAGCAACTTTCCAGTGTGTCATGGACACCGTACTGGCAGGACTGAAGTGGCAGAGCTGCCTTGTCTACCTTGACGACGTTCGTTGTGTTTTCAAGTCACTTTAACGAGCACTTGCGACGACTCCGAGCGGTACTCCAAGCCATACAGACCGCACGACTCACCCTTAAGCCGTCCAAGTGCCGGTTCGCCTATGACGAACTGAAGTTCCTAGGCCACGTGGTTAGTAATGACGGCGTCCGCCCAGACCCCGAGAAGACTCGCACCGTTGCGGCATTTCCAGCGCCTTCAGACAAGAAGGCCGTGCGAAGATTCCTAGGACTTTGTGCCGACTATCGACGCTTTGTTCGGGATTTCGCAAGAATTTCCGCACCGCTCACAAAACTTACGAAGGACGCCGAGAAGTTCGAATGGGCCGAGGAGCAACAGCACGCATTCGACGAGCTGAAGCAACGACTCCAGACTCCTCTTGTTCTTGGACACTTCGATCAAGATGCGGAAACCGAGATTCATACGGACGCAAGTAACAAGGCCTTGGCGCGGTACTGGTTCAAGTGCAAGAAGGCACCGAGCGAGTCATCGCCTACGCCAGTCGGACACTGTCCAGAGCGGAGAGAAATTATTCCACGACTGAAAAAGAATGTCTGGCGGTCGTCTGGGTCATCACGAAGTTTCGCCCGTACTTATACGGGAGCCCTTTCCGCGTTGTCACGGACCACCACTCGCTCTGCTGGCTTGCGAACCTAAAGGACCCTTCAGGACGTCTCGCTCGATGGAGCCTCCGACTGCAGGAGTTCAACATGACTGTGGTCTACAAGTCAGGCCGCAAGCACAGCGACGCCGATTGCCTGTCCAGAGCCCCTGTCGAGACATCCTCCGGTAGCAGCGACGACGATGACGACGAGTGCTTCCCAGTCGCGGTGAACACCAACGACATGGCGCGACGTCAAAGAGACGATCCTGAGTTGCGCGCCTTAATCGAGCACCTCGAAGGACGAGGGGGTACTATCCCCCCTGAAGCTTGAGAGCCCTGCCGACCTTCGTCCTCCGACAAGGTGTGCTTTACAAGGAGAACTTCGGAGACAACAGCTCACCATGGCTGCTGGTAATCCCTGCCGACCTTAGAGAGGAGATCTTCCAAGCCTGTCACGACGACCCAACGGCTGGGCACCTTGGCTACAGCAGGACGCTCGGAAGGATTCGAGAAAAATACTACTGGCCAAGGCTACCGAAGAACATTCACCTCCACACTCGATCATGCCACGAGTGTCTGCGACGCAAGAAACCGCCGACGAAGCCGTCAGGACATCTGCATCCGATTGCTCCCCCGTCTACACCGTTCCAGCAGATCGGAATGGATTTACTTGGCCCTTTCCCGCCGTCAACGTCGGGAAACCGCTGGATAATCGTCGCCACAGATTATCTAACACGGTACGCCGAGACGAAAGCCCTTCCATCAGGTACGGCTGTGGAAGTCGCCAAGTTTTTCATCGAGTTCATTGTCCTCCGGCACTGCGCCCCCGAAATCCTCATTACCGACCGTGGATCATCGTTCATGGCCCAGCTGACGCAAGAAATCCTTCGTCTCAGCCACACCAGCCATCGGCGTACCACAGCGTACCACCCGCAGACCAACGGGCTGACAAAGAGACTCAACAAAACCATCGCCGACATGATCTTCATGTACGTCGACGTGGAGCACAAGACATGGGACGAGGTGTTGCCTTACGTTAGATTTGCCTACAACACGGCAGTGCAAGACACCACAGGAGTAACCTCGTTCCAGCTGGTGCATGGCAGGAAAGTAACGACCATGCTCGACGCGATGCTACCCCATGAACCAGCCGACAATAAGAGCCCCGACGCCCAGGTGGTTGCTCAACGAGCCGAAGAAGTTCGCCAGCTCGCCCGACTCCGAATTCAAGATCAACAACGTGTCGACGCTACCCGGTACAACCTTCATCGTCGGGACGTCCACTTCCAGCCCGGAGACAGGGTATGTGTCTGGACACCGATTCGCCGCCGTGGTCTCAGCGAGAAACTCCTAAAACGGTACTTCGGACCCTACAAGGTACTTCGTCGACTTGGAGCTCTGAACTACGAGGTGATGCCCGGCGGAACAAGGACGTCGTCACGCCGCCCACCACGGCCTGAAGTCGTCCACGTCGTGCCCCTGAAGCCGTACTACGCTCGATAGGACTGTGGACGTTATGTGCTTCAAATGGCTCTTTAGTTTACCGTCCTTTTTTATTTGCTTTGTTTTGTGTTGTGTTGCATCGGGGCGATGCACTTTTTAAAGGGGGGAGTAATGCCGCGAGCGCAGCTGACCGAGCAGGCAGCGCGCTCGTTGCTTATCGGTTATCGTGCCTGCCTCCTACGCGAAAGGCCAGGGTTCGATTCCTGGGAGCGACGTCTATTTTGTTTATCCCTGCAATTTAGTGTTCTGGAAAATTCGAGAATCCTGTTGCTTGTTCAAGGTCCGAATGTTCTACGCGTCGAACCTTCTACGCCGATTATTCCAGAAGCCCACGCGTGTACAGTGCACCCCAAACTTAACGCCGCCGCTGGGTTCCCAAACATTGAGCTCGTGTCGGCTACTTACTGTTAAATGTGTCACCAAAACGTTCTGGATGCCTTCTCAGGATGGGATAGACACCGGCAACCCAAACATTTTTTAGATAGTTCAATAGGCTGCCGCAGGGATTGTCAGAAACGGCAAATGCCGTGGCGGCGTTAAGTTTGAGGAGCGCTGTACATAAGGAATTTCGCGTGGCGAGCAAAAGTCAGTTTCGCCTCAGCGTTCGATCTTGCTGCTTCGCCGCCTTCGACTCCCGCGACGATTTCTTGTTATCTTTCTTCTCCCTTTTATTTTTGGACACAAGTTCGCCCCATTAAACGTTCAGTTTGCTCAGTTATTATCGCCTCATCACTTGTCATTCGTGACAATATAAGCAGGTAATTCGTTAGCTATAAGAAAACTAAAAGTAACATTCACTTGAATATATTATTTGAAGTAACGCATGAGTGTAAACTTGGTACAAAACGTGCGCAGAAAGAATGATTCAAGAGACTCAACGACAGAATAAAAACTAGGCGCAAATTGTTTGTCAATAGTAGAACGGTGGGAACCAGATATTTGTAGGAATAACAAAAATTATGGACAACCAAAACGTTACCGTCGACGACACGGAAAAGGAAACGTGCTTGAATTCTTATTTTCAATTTGTCTTCTAACCTAAGTGTAGCTCAGCCCCGCACAGCACGCAAGTACCATTTCGTTAATAAAAACAGTTGGACTAAGCGTAAGAGACATTTAGGAACTTTTAAAAATATCGATGAAACGAAAGAAAAGGAGCCAGATTGTATCTCTCCCCGAAACTTAGAAATCGGTGCTGAGCCTATCTTCTTGTATCTTTATTTAATGGAAGAAAAGTCACTGTCCACGGGTATCTTAGCAGACGATATGAAAATCACTCAAGTTGTGCATATTCATAAAGGGGATATAAAAAGGCGTTTACAATTATAGGATTATGTCACTTACAGCCGTCTCTTGCCAAAATAATCAAGCGCATTTTATATAGGCACACTATAAAAAAGTCTGTGCGTCTACTTTCCCGCACGACACTCGGAGAGCCAATCACAGCAACTTACGGAGGCAACTCAGCGAATGACGATGCCGAAGCATATGTTTAGACCAAAAAACGCAGTCTGAGTTGTGACATCAAGCAATGCAAAATGTCACGCTTGCATTGCTTAATGCAAGCGTGACATTTTGCCAATAATAGAATATTGATCAGATGGAACATTATCTAAATATAGCAGCCAGGTTTGTCCCGGTCGCGGGAAAAAGCTGCATTGAAATGAAACGCGAACTGAATTGGGAATAGCTTTCATCGCGACAAAAAAAAAATGATATTGAAAATTTTATTTCTTCTTTATAACATAATGACTGGTATCAATAACGAAACATATTGCCACAACAATATTATGTTCAGCCGCACTGATCATGCATTTAAAATCTGGGAGTACCGCATTAAAACAAACTTGTGTGCAAATTCATTCTTTTTCAATATCATTGCAGGGTGAAATGGACTGTCATAAGAACTCGTGTGTTGTGCTAACGATGACTCTTTTTTGATGCGAAAGCATTAACTGAACCATGGAGCGAACCGGCGTTATCGGCTTTTGAAGCCGCACGCCAAACGGCATTTAAATTTCCCTGTACCAATAGAGCGAGGTCTGCCGTTTGAAGCAGGGATTTGATGAATAGGCTCCCATTGGCTGGCGCGCGTCATAGTTTCAAGAAATGCCACTCCATGGGGCTGCGCGCGCCGCGCCGGTAGCGCTCCAATAAAAGGAACATGGTGGTGGGCGCTCGGCCGCATCTACTCCTCTCGACGCCGACGAAGATGGCGGCGCCTAGCTCAGGCATCTACATCGGCGGCGGCCAACTCGGCAGTAGCGAAACCTGCCCGTCCACGCAAGTACACCGCAGACAAACTAAGGGAGCGGAATAACACCGAAATTCACCATCCTTGTCAAGTCTGCGAATAAGCAGCGGGCGGAACGATCAGCGGCGCAATGCGCTAGGAGACAGAACAAAGCCTTTCGAAAGCGTGAGGCGCAAGCGGATCGCGATTCAAAGCGTCTCAGGCGGCAAGAGGACGAGGCCCTTCGACAACGCGGGGCGGAAGCAACACGTCGCAGGCGGCATGCTTTAGCATTCACAACTCATAAGAAGTGCTTAGGTGTCCTCAGACTTTTTTTTCCCCGGCACTCTACCCCCCTGCTTAGTCGCCCCGGGCAATGAGGGAAGGAAGGGGGGGGGAGTACTTTTCAATCAAGAATACACAGAAAAATGCCGTAGTCAAATATGTCAGACAAGCCTTACAAACGCGCTTTTTACTAAACACTCAAACTCGAGCACAGATGTCCCGATAGGCGGCAGCACATGTTTTTAAAAAGGTGGATTACCTTGATACTTCGCATAAATTCGATTGATTGCGTCGGTCGGCCTCTACGTAAGGAGACCGCAGTGTCACCTGGCGGCACAACTTGACGTGACAGTGACACGTTACCGCGTAGCTTGACGTTAAAATGCCAGGCGACTAAGTGACACGAATGTCGGTGTCACGTGACTGGTAGCTACATTTCGCAGCTTCACGTGATCATATCCCTCCACGCAACGATGTCGCGTCCCACCCTGTCGTCAAAGTGGAACTTCGCAATGTGAAGTCTGGTGACGTCGTGTGATGGCAGCGTCACGTGAAACACACCGGCGTAAGTGACGTGAGGCGCTCAGGAGGCTAACGTGGCGTTGCTGCTGTCCGCAAATTTTAGCGAGAAAATATCGTAAGCCGTGCAATAAGAGCCCCTTAAGCCGGCGTTCAGCGGTAATTGAGACTTCACACGTAGGACCAGGGCGATTATCTACTCCGGTTATGTCACGGGAGGTAATGACCCCAACTACTCAAGTTATATCTATATGTATATTACGTATCAACTACAAAGCTTTTTATCGTCCTAAGTGTTCTCTAAATAAGAAATAACTGACAATAAGCACGTGGATAAACCATACTAATTGAATGTGATAAACGTTACAAAGATGCCGAAGAATGAAATATTTGGAGGCGTCGGGATTCCGAATTGCAACCGTTATGAAAATATACAAAACACACAGTGTTGGTTTGAAGAAGATAACATTGTGTAAATACGTGTTAAATATAAGAGACCTGAAAGGCTAATAGAGCAACCGAGGGTCTTATTATGGGTATATACTTATTACAATTATAACGATAAAAAAATGTGTGACTTGAGTAATTACACAACAAAGGTGGTTCTTCGGTCGCTGGAGGCTCCTCCACGGGAATTATACAGTCAGATAAGAAATACGTTAATTGGTTCCAGATGTAATGTAAGACTTCATAGGACGTCGACGAAAAATTTTACTATAATTAATAGCGCCGTTGCCTGAGGAGTAATTAATAAACCAGTGTCTAGGCAGTACAAGACGGCTAAAAATGATGTCGTATTTGAACAAAAATCCGCGCAGCCGTTTTGGCATCAATTGGTTGATTCTACACATTTTCACTTTATCTGACGCGTTATTTTTATAACTCTAAAGTAGATTGCCCAATCTCTGTCCTGGACACTTTTAAAAGGATACAAAGAGAGAACTGGTAGGCTCTAAGCAGATTATAAGTATTTTAATCTTGTGACTCTCTCTTTAAGACGTCATTCTAAATTTCCGGGCTGCCTCGAGTGTCTAACCACGAAGCTATATTAAGAGGAATATTTAAGGTATAATCTTCAAAAGCGCTAACAGACAGGGACAATAGGAAATAGCAATAGCGCCCGTCCCTGTCGTTTGTGTTATTTCCTATCGTCCCTGTCTGTTGGCGCTTTTAAACCTTATACCTACCATGAACCAACTAGCCCAAACCAAAGTTTTAATGGGGAATATTTAAGTTTTCCTACTGCTTGTTCACAACTGAGGCTCATGCATAGCGCGACCTCTGTTGCACAAAACGCGAGCTCGAATATGTAGATTATCCACTGGTAAGCGATAGTCGTATGCATCGTCGACTAGTAAGCAGCATTCGTTAATGACCCGAACGTCGTTACATAAATTATCAACTCCCCGAAAGTACGGTAGTACAATCGGGGAGTTGATGATTTATGCGAGCAGGCTGAGATATAAAAGAATCAGAAATGTTCTTGCTTCACGAAACATGAAATAACAAACTGCGATTCGTTCCTAGAGAACACGAATCATTTATTACAAACGCTGCCCTGTGAGCCGTGGTGCGGAATTTAACAACGTTTTATTTTTGTCCCGGTTTAACGTGGCGTTTTACCTCTCGTCGTGTTTACCCAAAAAGCCGGCCTGTTTGAACCTCGTTCAGTCGATCCCGAGACATAGACGACTCCGGAGAAGCGGAAATTCTTTTCCACACGCGTGGGGTGTTTACGGTGGTTCAAGTCACTCAGAATGGAACCTCCCAAACTCTTGGTCGGGGAAAGAGCCAGCAGATGTCGTCGGCACGGCAAATAAATCCCCGGGGCACACGATCAACACTGGACCCGGAAGGCATTACTGCGAGCCGAGTCAACAGAACTCCGCCGTCGAGTCAACATGGCCGACTCTCTGCGAGTGTCGCGCGCTCACCGGGACGGCATCGCAGGAAAAAAAAAAACACTAACCCGGAGGCACTGCGTGCGAGCCGCTAAGCATCGACAGTGAGGAGAAAAACCTCCTAAGTACATTAACCTCTGACGTTAGGAAATCATGAAATATAAAAATATAAAACGTACAAGAGGTACTTGGGTGCCCTTTTTATCTCCTGCAAACAGTGGGACAAGCAATACTCATAATAAAATGTGGAACTTGATTCCAAAGGATAGTATCTTTAAAGTATTTTGTAGTTTTAATCTGGATACGCAGTGTCACAAAGAAGACGCGCATTAAAATTAAATGATTTCTCGAACTTGGGAAGCTGTGTATGGTAAATTTGTCAGAACCACAAGTTAAAACATGTTCGATTGTTTTTAGAAAACTTGCCACTGTTGCCCACATGGTATTGTCACGAATGACAAGTGATGAGGCGGCCAATGACAGAGTAAACTGGACGCTTAATGGGGCGAACTTGTGCCCAAAAATGAAAGAAAACAAAAGATAACAGCAGAGCGTCGCGGGCGTCGAAGTCGGCATAAGAGCACAATCGACCGCTGGGGCGAGACTGACTGCAGATCGCCACGCGCAGCCCCTTATGTACACGTGTGAGCTTCTGGAATAATCGGCGTAGAAGGTTCGGCGTGTAGAACATTCTGACCTCGAACAAGCTACACGGTTCTCGAATTTACCAGAACATTAGGTTAGAGTCAACAAAAACGCGCCTCCGCGGCCAGAAATCGAACCCTGGCTTCCTGCGTGGAACGCACGTGCGATAACCGTTAGGCCACGAGCGCGCTGCCTTCTTGGTCAGCTGCGCTCGCGGCATTATTCCCCCCTTTAAAAAAGGTGCATCGCCCCGGTGCAGCACAAAACGAAAACACAGATCCACAGCAAAAGGATAGCAGAGTCGCGAGCCACAGTTAACAGTTCACTCTTTGACGAGAGTCCTGAGTCCTATCGTTCGTAATACGGCTTGAGCCGGACCACGTGCACCACCTCGGGACGTGGGTGGCGTCTTGCGGATGGGCACGTTACATCGGGTAGAACTTCGTAGTTCAGGTCGCCGAGGCGTCGGGTGGTTTTGTAGGGTCCGAAATAGCGATTGAGAAGCTTCCCGCTGAGACCGCGGCGCCGAATCGGTGTCCATACCCCTACCCGGCCTCCGGGTCGGAAGTGGACATCCCGGCGACGAAGGTTATACCGGCGTGCGTCGACTCGCTGTTGTTAATGAGTCTTGATTCTTGCCAGTTCGCGAGCTTCTTCCGCGCGGTTCGCGATCAGTTGAGCGTCGTCGTTCCCATCGTCGGCCGGCAAGTGAGGCAGCATGGCGTCGAGCATCGTGGTAACCGTCCGGCCGTGTACGAGTTGGAATAATGTCATTCCCGTGGTTTCTTGAACCGCTCTGTTGTACGCAAACGTGACGTACGGAAACACCTCGTCCCACGTCTTGTGCTCTACGTCGACGTACATGGAGATTATGTCGGCGATCGTCTTGTTGAGCCGCTCCGTTAGCCCGTTGGTTTGTGGATGATAGGCGGTGGTTCGTCGATGGCTGGTGTGACTGAGCCGAAGAACTTCTTGAGTCAGCTGTACCATGAAAGATGACCCGCGATCTGTGATCAGCACTTCAGGTGCGCCGTGTCAAAGGAGAATGGACTCGACGAAAAACTTGGTGACTTGAACCGCTGTTCCCGATGGAAGGGCTTTCGTCTCGGCGTACCGTGTGAGATAATCTGGAGCGACGATTATCCAGCGGTTTTCCGACGTTGATGGCGAAAAAGGGCCAAGTAAATCCATTCCAACCTGCTGGAAGGGTGAAGTTTGGACAGGAATCGGCTGCAGAAGGCCTGCTGGCTTCGTCGGAGGCTTTTTACGTCGTTGGCACTCATGGCAGAAGCGTGTGTACAATTGGACGGTTTTGGGGTGTCTCGGCCAGTAGTACTTGTCATGAATCCGGGCGAGCGTCCTGCTGTAGCCGAGGTGTCCAGCCGTCGAGTCGTCATGGCAGGCTTGAAAGATTTCTTCTCGCAGGCTGGCCGAAACAACCAGCAGCCAGGCAGGGCTGGTTGTTCCGAAGTTCTTCTTGAAGAGCACGCCTCGCTGCAGAACGAAGCTTGGTAAGTCTCGGGCCAAGACTCGCGGAACTGAACTTCCTTGACCTTCGAGATGCTCGATCACGGCGCGAAGTTCCGGGTCGTCTCGTTGAAGTGCTCCCATGTCAGTATCTGTAACTGCGCCGAGAAAACAGTCGTCATCGTCGTCGTCGGTGCTGTCGGAAGGAGATTCGACTGGGGCCATAGACAAACAGTCGGCGTCGTTATGCTTGCGGCCAGAGTTATGCACAATGGTTATGCCGAATTCTTGCAGTTGGAGACTCCAGCGAGTGAGGCGTCCTGACGGGTCCTTGAGGTTGGCGAGCCAACAGAGAGCGTGGTGGTTCGTGACAACGCGGAACGGGATCCCGTACAGGTACGGTCGGAACTTGGTTAACGCCCAGATGACAGCGAGACATTCCTTGTCGGTCGTTGAGTAATTTTTCTCTGCCTTGGACAGCACCTGGCATGCGTACGCGATCACCCTCTCTGCTCTGCCTTGTCTTTGGACGAGTACCGCGCCGAGTCCGGCGTTGCTGGCGTCCGTGTGAACTTCCGTTTCCGCTGCTGGATCGAAGTGTCCGAGGATAGGGGGCGACTGGAGTCTTTCCTTCAGTTCGTTGAACGCTTGTTCTTGCTCCTCCCCCCATTTGAAGTTCACGTCGTCCTTCGTCAGATGCGTGAGCGGTGCAGAAATCTTGGCGAAATCGCGAACGAAACGCCTGTAGTAAACGCACAGTCCAAGAAATCTTCTTACGGCTTTCTTGTCTGATGGCTTCGGAAATGCAGCGACAGCGGATGTCTTTGCCGGGTCAGGGCTTACACCCTCAGCACTCACGACATGGCCCAAGAATTTAAGCTCGCTGTAAGCAAACTGACATTTTGACGGCTTGAGTGTCAGTCCAGCATTCTTAATAGCCTGTAGCACGGCTCGCAGACGTCTCAGGGGCTCGTCGAAGTCGCTTGCGAATACCACGACGTCATCGGGGTAGACGAGACAGCTTTGCCATTTCAAGCCTGAGAGGACGGTATCCATTACGCGCTGGAAGGTCGCCGGTGCTGTGCACAGTCCAAACGGCATCACTTTAAATTCGTACGGTCCGTCCGGCGTGACGGAGGCAGTCTTCTCACGATCCCGTTCGTCGACCTCGATCTGCCAGAACCCACTCTTCAGGTCCATTGACGAACAGTATCGGGCGTGGCGTAGCCGGTCCAGAGTGTCGTCGATGCGGGGCAGCGGGTTAGACGTCCTTTTTTGTTACGGCGTTCAGTCGACGATAGTCCACGCAGAACCAAAGAGTCCCGCCCTTCTTTTTTGCCAGGACTACCGGTGAAGCCCACGGACTGTTTGAGAGCTGGATGATGTCGTCGTTGAGCATTTCTTCAACTGGCTTCTGGATGACTTCTCTCTCTTTCACCGAAACACAGTACGGCGATCGATGAACGGGAAGTGCGTCGTCATCAGTAACAATTCGATGTTTCGCAACCGTCGTTTGGCGTACCTTTGACGTCGTGGAGATGCACTCACTAAACTCGGCGAGAAGGTCACTGAGTTGTCGCCGTTGTGGGGTAGGCAGGGTTGGATTGATGTCAAACTGCGAAGGCGGCGTTGTCTCGTGTGGCCACGAAGAGTGGTCTTTCGATACTCCGGCGGTAGCGGCTGAGTCGGGGAGTTTCTCGGCGTGACCCACGGCGGTGCCTTTCGTAAGGTGCTGAGCCTCCTGTCGGAAGTTCGTTACAAGTGCAACAGTGCGTCCGTATTGGAGCTCCGCGATGACTCTTGCGACGCCGATCCCTCTTGTAGTAGCAGTTCGACGCTACCTTCCAGCAAAGCTTTTCCGCAGATGCCTTTTTCGGTCGCGACAGGCACAAGTACATTCGAGCGTGGTGGCAAGTTCACGTGGTCGGAAAGTGCACGCACTGTAGCTGACGTGGCTGCCGTAGTTTTGTGATCTTCGGGCACTACGACAGGTTTCCGCAGCCTCAACTCGTTGGCTTCCAGGTCGGTGACGGCGCCGTATTCACACAAGAAGTCCATTCCGAGTATAACGTCTCTCGCACAGTCTCGTAGAACGACGAACTTTACCGGACACGTCTCGCCGTGAATCTCGACGCGAGCTGTGCATCTTCCGACTGGCGGAAGATGCACAGCGTCGTCACTCACGGCGTCGTCACTTTCCGAAGGCGTTGGGAAAGCCTCCCACTCAGGACGGAGTAGTCTGCTCCGGTGTCGACGAGAGCCGACGCGTCATGGCCGTCGATAACGATGTTTAGGTTATTCTTTACCGTTCCAGGAGCGTTGTTTCGGTCTCTGGTGGCATTTGAGTGGGGGCCCTCCGAAGTACGGGGGGGATCTTGGCGTCGGTCGTCTTCGGCAACTCCACCTCCAAGGGTTGCCGAGCCTAATTTCCCCGGCGAGGAGCGAGGGGTGACAGGCTTTCACGTCGGGGTCGGTGCATCGGCGAAGCTGGGCGTCGTGGCGACGGCGACCGGGACTCTCGGCGGTACGCATGCTCGTGGGACTGTGGTCGTCGAAGGTACTCGTCGATCTCCCGAGGGCGTTCACCATAACGGGGGCGCGGGTCGTTCGGGTGGAACCCGCGCAGCCCGAGTCGTCGGTATGGGCATCGGCGGTAGGTGTGGTCTGCTTCCCCGCAGCGGATGCACAGAGGACGTCGGTCGGGCATTCGCCACACGTCGGTCTTCCGGGGTGCGCGGGGCGCCAGGCAGGCGTACTGGACCTGGTCGTCGTGGCGTCGGTCGTGCTGCGGCGCAGGAGACTGACGTCGGGGCGGCGCGACATAGGCGCGAGGAGAAGGCGCTGGCCGTCGGGCCACTGCTGCGTAAGTTAGCGTCGGTTCTTCGGGGACTGCTACGCTTCTAGGTGCCTCTGGCTGAATGGCTCTCTGCGCCTCTTCCCGCACGACCTCGGCGATGGAGAGCGAAGCTGGTCGGTCAGCGGCGGGTAGCAGCTTTCGGAGCTCCTCCCGGACGACGTCGCGAATGATCTCGCGAATGCCTGAGATGCTGGAGGCAAGGTCGCCGCTAGACGGCCAGAGGGCAGCGACGCCGGGTAGTCGCAGATAGTGACTGGCTCGGGCTTGCAGGGCACGCTCGATGTTCGTTGCCTCAATGAAAAAATCTTGGACTGTTGTCGGAGGGCTGGGGACCAGGCCGCCGAAGATGTCGTCTCTCACGCCCCGCATGAGGATTCGCAGCTTCTTTTCTTCTGTGCCCCGAGGGTCGGCGCGGGCGCACAGGCGCAGAACGTCCTCCACGAAACCCGTGATGGTCTCGTTGGGGCCTGGGGTTTTGGTTCGCAGTAGATCTTCGGCTCTCTCTCGGCGGTTGTGGTTGATAAATGTACCCTTCAGCTCACTCCTGAAAATGTCCCACGATGTCAAAGAGGATTCATGATTTTCGTACCACTGCTTGGCGGTCCCCTCGAGCGAAAAATAGACGTTGTGCAGGCGCTGCTCATCTGTCCATCCATTGTGGCGGGCAACGCGTTCGTACTGGCCGATCCAGTCTTCGACATCTTCGTACTACTCGCCGTGGAACGGAGCAGCCGTCCGCGGTGCGATGGGCAGGTAAACGATGGTAGAAGCGGCCGGGGCCTGCGACTGCTGGTTGTCCATCGCCGGCCTCGTTGGCTGCTTGGTCCTGGGTGGCAGACGTCCGTGTACCGGGTGTAGACCTTGGATGCGGCGACTTGATCGGGTGTCGATCTGGTCTTCGTCGGGTCCTCCGGAGCTTGGTTTGAGACTTGTACTGCGGGAACTTGGAGGGGTGCGCTGCACGGACATGCGGTACCCCACACCTCCACCAAAATGTCACGAATGACAAGTGATGAGGCGGCCAATAACAGAGTAAACTGAACGTTTAATGGGGCAAACTTGTGCCCAAAAATAAAAAGAAAACAAAAGATAACAGCAGAGCGTCGCGGGCGTTGAAGTCGGCGTAAGAGCAGAATCGATCGCTGGGGCGAGACTGACTGCAGATCGCCACGCGGAGCCCCTTATGTACACGTGTGAGCTTCTGGAATAATCAGCGTAGAAGCTTCGGCGTGTAGAACATTCTGACCTCGAACAAGCAACACGGTTCTCGAATTTACCAGTACATTACGTTAGAGTCAACACATATGCGCCTCCGCGGCCAGGAACCAAACCCTGGCTTTCTGCGTGGAACGCACGCGCGATACCCGTTAGGCCACGAGCGCGCTGCCTTCTTGGTCAGCTGCGCTCACGGCAGTACTAGTCAAACCTTTTAGCGGTAAGAGCCAGCTTCCGTAACGTCGAGCAACGGTGTGTTTGGAGCCTCGATTTCTTCCGGAGCCTAAACTCAATCTCGAAATAGTACAATCAAGTCACCATGTTAGATTATTTGATGATCCAGGATCACCAGAGCACTCACACGTTGTCACGAACGAACGGTGATTATATAATAGCATTGTCAATTGTGTTATGTTATAAAATATACTAATGTAGCCTTGCTTCAGGATGGGAGTCTCGGCTCTCTACAAATCGATATTTGTAGAAATGCACAAATCATATATTTTGATGGCTACATAGGATAGCGCCATTTCGACATTTATTACAATTAAAAAAATATATTTGCCAGCCAGCGTTTATTTGAATTGTTGGTTAATTTAAAAAAAGACAATTCTTTAATAAAAAAAGCCTTTTATTTGAGAAACATGTTGAGTTAATATATATTTTGCATACATGGTGATATAGAGTTGAAATCCTCTTTCCGTCAGTGGTGTGACAGAAGGAGATTAACTCAATTAGACTCAAACAATTACTGGAGCTTGTTTGTTTACACGAAGAAAGCCATGTTAGGAGTATCACTGCACTTGCAAAGCTAATGCTGTATCGGAGGCACATAAAACACTTCGATTATACATCACTCCATCTAAATATTAATTTAGTTAAACTGTTGCTTTGTAACACTAGAAATATATGAATGAAGGCTAAGCTCAAGGCACGCGTTATGCATTCCACATTAATTCAGTTACACCATGATCCATTTTGAAATTAAGGAAAATATTAAATTCAGGGGTAAAACGATTTTTTTTTAAATAAAACAATGTTTATAATTGGCAAGCTAAGTGGTATTTAGTGTAAACAAAAACTATTGGAAAAAATGCTATGCAACCTCACGTTCTTGTTTTCGTTTATATGTTTCGTCCCTTCGAGCATATTTTTTTTTTTCAGTCTAACTGTTGCCTTCTCTATCATGCTACGCGCGCTCCTATAGTTCTTTTGCCATATGATCCTCGAGAGGCTAATGTAATTAAAAACATAATAATCATTGCTCATTTTACTGTGGTTATGCTTCATCCAGCACAGGCCGGAGAGCTCTATGGAATGTGGAAGAGCCGATGGAGATGGGCACTCCTCCGACCCCTTCCCACCTGGACTTTCTCACTGGTGCGTCAAGACTCCAGCAGACATCAACAGCTACAGCCTCAGCCACATCCGCCCACATGTTACCTTGGACGGAGCAAAATTTCAAACAAAAGTGAGCTTGTTAGTTTTTTTTTAGCCTTGGTGCTACATTCCTATCATTTTGGGCCTATAGAAAAGAGGCCACAATTGTTAATTAGATATATAATAGTTAAATACATATATTTTAATTATGTTATAAATTTTAATTGCCGCTTTACCCCACTATATTATAGCCGTGACATACCGTTTAGGATACAAGAGTTGCAACGGGAGCTACGGGGCGAGAAATGTTCTTACTATACACATCTTTCAAACCGAAGCTGAAAACGAAGTGCACTCGCGATGTCGATTTCTCCGTTTAACGCCTATTTCGCAAGACAATTTTTCTTGCCGCACGTCGCATGCTCGTCTTTGGAGAGAACCTCCAGCACCGAAAATCTCAACCAGAGCTCTTTATACTGGGAGAGTTTGCTTTTTTTAACACGCCGACCTCAAGCAACCACAGCTGCAAATCAGGCAAACTGGAAATGGCACCTTAGCTACACCATCTTGGGACATCAAATTTTAAGCCCACTTTGAATTGGGCTCTCCAGCAATGGGATCACCCTCCATCGTAATGAAAGTGTTTCTCATTAGCATGAGCGTCTTTGGCGCTGTGGACGCAATCAACAGCTCAAACATAGTTATCTACTGCACTCAATGTCAAAACGGAACCTAAACGTTATGTCTAGCCGAACCAGAACTGAAACAAACCAAAATCGTCGCCGTCATCTTCGAACTGAACCAGGACTTAACGGGAAAAAAAATTAACGGTAACCGGCTAATATCCAATATGTGCCGTATTTTTTTTTTAAATTGTTGTTGAAAACATGATTTGAATATTTCAGGATGAAACATATGTGGCTGTATTTCTCATTGAGTTAATATAATATACGCTCAGGTCCAGCTGACGCAAGTGTGTGGTTTCAAATTAAATCAGACGGCAACCGTTCTAAAATCTACTTCCGGTAATAAATTTCTGTGGAAAAAGCTCCCTGCCGAAAAAAACAGTATAAACTGTTTCATGGAACAAGAAATCTAACTGGATTTCAGGTTTCCAGCAAGAAATCCAGTGAGATTTCTTTTCCATAATCCAGTTTATACTGTTTTTTGTTTTTTTTTGGTAGGGCTAGGTGCATTTTCTGGCTACGTTTGATTATTAAAGCAAATATTATAAATTGCTTTGTAAAATGGGGCTTGGAACATTTTTCAGTTGCGTAGACAAATATATTGATGCGTTACTTTTTTTTTTCCTTCAGATTTATCGCTTGAAACAACGTGCTAAAATTACTTCATGGATGCATTTATGCACACTGTCCGGTACTGTTAGCGCGAACACAGAATTGGCGCGTTTGTGAAGGGAAATTCACGTCTCAAAGCAATAGTGGGAATCTCGAAAGTCAAGAGCTACAAGAGCTGCGCACTAACTATAAGATGAGTATAATGCCTGTGCAAGTAGGCGATCCAAATAAAGTGAAAGCCAAATATTTAGTGCGAGCCTGGGATCTGCAATAAAATATTTGATTTACTCTTTCCGATCATGCATACACCAACTTAACTCTGTGACGTGATGCCACGATGGTAGCGCTTCGGGCACACTTCCGGTTTGAGAGTGTGGGTGATGTCGATATTGCCGGGCGCTTACATGGCCGAGTCAGCATCGCGTTTGGCTCACACGCAGGTGACTCCGGTTCGATTCCCGGCACTGGCTGTCGTTTTATATTTCTGTGTGAAAGTATAAGATTCGAGAATGTTGGAGAACAACCTTGCCTATTCATGCTCAGAATGTAGAGTTCAAAGAGGATCAAGGTAGAGTATTCTAGGTTCCCAGGGATGCCATAAAAGAAGCTGCGCCACTCCGCACAATTCGGTCTCCCTCTTGTCATCGATCGTGCTACTACGCTGACCTTCGACGCCTGCGATGCTACCACTTTGTATTTTTGTGTTCCGCACAAGCTTACCAAATTAAACGTTCCGTTTCCGTTCATTCGTCGCCTCATCATCAGTCATTCGTGACATTTTAGTGGAGAAGCGGGGTGAGAATTGCCCATGCTCAACAGCCCTCCGACCACTCGTCAGCCAAGTCCTATCCCAAGCCCGGCAAGAAGACCTTTCTTCGAAGGACCCGAGAACCGAGGAAGCCGTGGCATCCAAGGACTGCCTCCGTAGTTTGGACAACTGACAGAAACATCGAATAAAGCCCAGTCGACCATGAACAGCCAGCCTTCGCAAACTCCGGTGACCTTTTCCGTCGTTTTCCTGCCTGTCGCTCCACGTACGCCAAGACCCTTCAACGGCGACGTCCATGAAGACGTGGAAGATTGGCGTCAGCACTACAAACGCACGGCACGCCACAACGGATAGACAACTTAACAGTGTTTGCAAAATGTCTGCTTTTCCTTGAAGGGAGCTGCGAGGCACTGGTTTGAGAACCATGAGGCTCTCCTTACGCCGTGGGATGCCTACAAGGCCGAACTCCAGAGGAATTTCACGAACCAGCAACGATAAAAGCGAGCGGCTTTACCTCCTGCAAATAAGGATTCAAGGCCCCAACTAAACGGTCACCAGCTTCGTTGAAACGTCCTACGCCTGAGCAGCAGCGCCGACCCTCAGGCCACCGAGGAGAAGCAGTGAGTCCTGATGACAGGCTTGAAGAGCGACATCTTCGGCAGCCTCGTTCGCAACCCACGAACTACTGACGACGAATCATTGCCGAAGCTACGTGAAGCTACGACGCTACCCAGTGCGTCCGCCCGCAGCAACCCGCGCCGAGGAAGACCGATGCGTGGCGCGTAGCTGGCGCACGCCCTGTTTGCTACCGCTTTGAGGAAGCCGACTACATTTACCGACGGTTCCCCTACCGCCAGATGGGTCTGCGGCTGTTTGCGCCTAATGACACTCGACCACTGGCTTCGAGGGCAGCCAAGGGACATCGAGGAATGCCTGCGTCGATCGAGCTCTCCGTTGCCGGCTGGATCCGAAGGATCCCATTCCGCGTCCCCACGACGTGTGGGGTGAACTCTTTATCAGTACCGTCGACTGAGTTCACCTCTTCTGCCTCGCAGGGAAAACTAAGCGCGGCAACTCCGGGAGGTGGAGTTGCCGTTCGCCAACAAAGACAAAATCCTCTAAGAACGCCTTACAGCTCCCCTTTAGCGACAAAACGCCTCGGAGAGATGCTCCCGGAAAAATACCCAACAAGCTCAACATAGACATCGACGGAAATGACGCTTCGGCACTCCTGGATACCAGGGCAGACTACACTGTCTTGAGTGGTTGGCTACTTCAACGCCTTTGGAAAGTAACCACTCTGTGGGATTGACCACACACCCGAACAGCCGTAGGGCACCTCATAACACCTGTCGAGAGGTGCAGTGCTCCAGTCGAAATTCACGGTGACACCTTCCCGCTCAAGTTAGTCGTTCTTGAGAACTGTGCGAGGGACGTTATTCTCGGTATAGACTTCTTGTAAGAACAAGGCATCGTCATCGTCCTGGAAGCGAACAGATTGACGCTACAAAAACCTGTCCTACCACCGGAGAAAGCCAGAGCGACGCCACCCACGGTCCGAGTTCTCGCCGACCATGTGAACCCTGCTGCAGCGATTGTCTTTTTTTTTACACGTCGGGATCGACGAAACGTCCTGCGTAGAAGTTCTGGTTGAGGGCAGCGTCAACTTGCTTCTAGGAAGAGGAATCGTCGTAGCAAGTGGTTTAACGAAATTTCAGCACGGGCGTGCCATCGTCCTCGTTACAAACTTTTGACAAGAGCCGCAACACCTTACAAAAAGTACCGACATGGGCCACATCGATGAACTCCGGGACACAGCAGCGATAATTGCACACTCGAAAGACCCATCTTCACCGCAGCACCACAACAACAAATTTGGGGGTTTGATGTCCCAAACCAACGACGGGCGTCTGGCACGCCCCAGCGGAGGACTGAGGATTAATTTAAACTACCTGGGAATCTTTTGACGCGCCGCCGAAAGCCTAGTAGCAGGGCGCCTTCTGCGCAAGAAGGCTCCGTCAGATTGCGGGCGCCTCGGCCGGGATTCGAACCCGCCACCTCGGGATCGGTAGGCCGGCGCTTTGCCTCGGAGCCGCCAAGACGGCACCTCAGCACCACAGAATGCCGCCCCCGCAACTTGACATTGACCCGAAGCTTCGTGCTACTGAACGACGACAGATGCTTGAGCTTCTAGACAAATTCAACGTGTGCTTCGCCACGTCCTCAAGAGGTTCGACAAACGACGGTATAGAAGCACCGCATTTCACGAACGACGCCACCCTCCCTGTTCACCAAACGCCGTAACGAGTCTATTCAAAAGAAAGACAGATTATTCAACAGCAATTTCAGGAAATGCATGACAGCGACATCATCCATCCCTTGAGCAGTCCTGGGGCCTCTCCAGTTGAGCTCATAAAGAAGGACGAAACTCTAAGGTTCTGCGTGGACTGCCGTCGACTGAACTGCGTGACCAAAACAGACGGGAATCTGCATTGACGACACATCGGACTGGCTGCACCACTCCCGATATTTTTCGTCGATAAACCTAAAGAGTAGCTGCTGGCAGATTGAAGTCAACAAAAGCGACCGCGAGTAAACCACATTTGTCCCGCCCGACGGATTATATGAGTACAAAGTAATGCCTTTCAGACTTTGCACAGCACCAGCCACCGACCTGCGTGTCATGGACACCGTGCTAGCTGGTCTGAAATGGCAGAGCTGCCTCGTCTGCCTCGATGGCGTCGTCATATTTGCGCGGAATTTCGACGGAAACCTGAGACGTCTTCGGGCCGTGCTTCTCGCCATAAAAATCGCGGGAGTGACGCTCAAGCCCTCAAACTTCATTGTACTTTGACACGGTGCCCCCAAGGTCCTGATCTCTGACCGGAGATCATCGTTCATGGCACAGTTGACCCAAATATGACCCGGCTCAGTCACACGAGCCACCGTTGTGCCACTGCGTACCACCCGCAGAACAACGGGTTGACGTAGCGACTTAAGAAGACAATCGCCGACATTATCTTCCTGTTCGTTGATGTACCGCACAATACTTGGGACGAGGTGTTGCCTTACGTCACGTTCGCTTATAGAACGGCGGTTCAAGAGACCACAGGAGTTGCACCTTTTCAGCTGGTACATGGTCATTTCATTTTATTTCATTTTGTTATCCCTCAAAGATACATGCAAAGTACATTACATGAGAGTGGGCAAGAAGGCAATTTTAGACAAAAGGTAAATCCAAAAAGAAACAGCTGATTAATAAGAAATAGAGTGTATACAAATATCGACAACCAAAAATGGACAAAAAAAAGGAAACCAAACAGGAAGGAACGACAGGTGGTAGTGCCCAAACATGGTAATTATAAATAGTTTAGAGGTGTGCTTTGCAAGGATGCCTAAATTTATCGTGATAAGTTTGATTTACAGGAATATAATTCCAATTATTAATGGCAAGAGCCAGTGGGGTCTTCTGAAACTTAGTAGTCCTCGCGAATAATGCCTTAACTTTTAGGTTATGGTCAAGGCGCATTGAAATATGTGATGGCGGTTATATGTAAAGGTCACAAAAAAGGAGGGCGAAATACTATTCTGTGGACTCTGACAAGACGGGAGAGATTACTTCTTTCAGACAATGGGTACAAGTTGAGAGCAGATTTTTGTGCAGATATGCTGGATTTTTAGAGTAATCATGTTATATAAAAGGACTTGCCTTGCTTTGAACCGATATTAGTCAGTTAATAAGATAAGACTACTGAGGCCACCAAATATTGTTTGCATAGTCCAATTTAGATCGTTCAAAAGTTTTTTAGGGAGCTCGTTTAACAGAACGTGGGGTGAGGAATAAGTTACGTTTAATATATCCCAAAGATTTTCAAGCACTAGCCACTATAGTATTAATATGATTACTCCAAGCGAGGCGGTCAGAAAATGTTACGACTAGATATTTATAGTTTGACACCTTTTGAGGGGCAACGTAATTAAGGAGTAGTTACACATTCCTGGATTACGTTGACCGCTGAATGTTAATAGCATACACTACGTAACATTTATTTTCATTTTCTACGTGTCGCACCACTGTGAAAATATATGTAAATCCTGCCGTAATAACAGAGTCATCGGGGCTAGCAATACAACGATAAATAATGCAATCTGCTGGATGAAGAGGAAGGTCATTAATATATATATAGGAAATAGAAGCGGTCCCAGAACGCTGCCTTGGAATACCAGATATTACGGGGATGCTTGATGATTTGTCCTAGTCAACACATACTTCTTGAGTCCGGTTAGTTACAAATTTAGCTATCCAGAGTATACTAGAAGGATGAATGTTTAGTTCAGAAAGCTTATACAAAAGTCGTTGGTGGGGAACGGTGTCGAATGTTCTTGAGAATTGCATAAAAATGTCATCCGTACGTTTAAACGAGCGAAAGTTGTGATTCAGGTGAGTATCAAATTCGAAAAGCTGGGTCTCACAAGAATAACCCCTCCTGAAACCATGTCGAATATTAGCCATGAAATTATTTTCTCTCAGATAATTCATAATATGAAAGTAAAAGGCATGTTTCATTATTTTGCAAGGCACACTAGTTAATGATATGGGTCTGTAATTTCAGTAGTCATTTTTGTTTCAGGATTTAAAACTTGGTAAAACTCTCCCTAATCTTTCGCCCACGGATAGGGTAGCCAAGTCAAGAGTCTGTTGAAATAAAGAAAGAAAAAAATGTTGGGAGGATATGTGTTTTGTTAATTTGAGAAGTTTTTGGACAGATATTTGAGGCACCGGGAGCTGAGCTTGGAAAGCGTTTTTCTATTGCATTCAAGATACCATACAGGATAAATGATGACGGGTCAGCACTTAACATAAGGCACTCTACATATCTGATCACAGGGTAGCGGTAATTGTTCCAAGGTAAACACTGATAAAAAAAGTAGTCGTTAAAAACGGCAGATGATTTCAGGTTAGTTAGCACTTGGTTAAGCTCGTTGCATAGTTTCAAAAGGGAATCATCTTTCCTGTGACTTTTAATTGTCCAAAATTTGCAATGATTGGATAATAATAAGTTATGAAAGTCTTACTAGTAAAATTTATATTTTGCTTTCTTAGTGCTGCATTTCAATTCTCTTAAACAATTTGAATTTTTTTTTAAAAATCAGACCGATGATTGATCTTCTTAGCTTCAGCAATGCGAGGTTTCTTCGTTAGTTTTCAATTTATTGAGTATATTCGTAAACCAAGGTTAATTAGCATTTCCCTTTAAAACAGTCTGAGGTGCAAAGTTTGGCATATTTTTTTTTAATTTCCTTTGAGCCATAACCAATTAGGCTCCACTGTTTTTTCGTTCAAGTTTAGCTCGTATTCTGAAGCAAACAGCTCAAGAGTCTGGTTAAGGAAGGTCTCAATAAGTTTGTTACAAACATTAATAATTTTATTGGTAATTTTTCTACTTGCTATAGGAAGGGACATTTCATTTAATTTATTTGTCCTCAATGACCCGATGAGGCATTACATAAGGGGGGATGTGAGCGAACATAATATATAATTTGATACGCAAAAAAAAGTAAAACAAAAGTAAAATAATAGTAATAAAACCCGCGTACAGTGACAATCTGGAAGGACAGTGGTGGTTAGCACAGGTATAAGGTGACTAACTGGCGGAAAATGGATGGGTCTGAAATAAGTACCATTTCCTCGGGGAAGGAGTTGCAGATGATTTTAGCCTGTCGAAAAAAAATGAGGCATTAAAGTCTAGTTCTTTGCCTCCTATACGTTTCATGCAGCGACTGTGATTGAGGCGAAATGATATCCTATCTGGTGGTTAAAGAAGGGTGTCATATGGACTTGTGTCTTTGTGGTAAAATTTATGTATGAGACGTTTACGGGTAAAACAGCGCGAACAGGGGCACATGACAGAGATGTACACAGACGGAGCGCTGACTGTCAACTGTTTATTTTTAAAGAAACGCCCAACGGCGCGGTCGCACCAAACAAAAATTACATCATGACCCATGACCGTCACATGATCGTCACAAGCCAAAGTCTCTCAAAAATGCCAACTCACAATCCTACAGATCTATCGAAGGCGTGCTGACACAGTTGTCTTTGAACTTGGAATTGTAAAATGCTTCTGTTATCTCCCTAGTTTGTTGGTGACTGTATCTTCCCAGGACCGTGGTATCTTTCAAAACCGGAGAGCAACCACATTGGTAGCACTCACCAACGAACTAGGGAGATAACTGAACCCTTTTACATTTCCAAGTTCAAAGGAAACTGTGCCAGCGCGCCTTCGATAGATATGTATAATTGTGAGTTGGCATTTTTGAGGGGCTTTGGCTTGGGACGATCATGTGACGGTCATGGGTCATGACGTAATTTTTGTTTGGTGTGACCGCGCCGTTGGGCGTTTCTTTAAAAATAAACCTTTGACAGTCAGCGCTCCGTCTGTGTACATCTTCTATGTCCTGTGTCCCTGATCGGGCTGTTTTACCCGTAAACATGCTTCACCAACTAGCCCAAATTTCAACAGTATGCAAGAGACATATTCGAGAAGCTAGACTGCGGTCAGATAGTAATGGAAGTTCTAGAATTTCTTTAAGTTGTGTTACACTGACGTGGTAAGAATATGTTGATGTAATAGATCGAGCTGCACGGTTTTAGGTTGTTTCATGGTTATTGGCGAGTTAGGATTGTGAAGGATGCCAGATCGAGGATGCCTGTTCTAGTTTTGGGTGGACAAGTGTTAATGTAGACCAGTTTTCTCAAGTGAGAAGGTGCCGATTTCAGCTGGTGTTTCAAGTATACGAGGAGTTCGAGATGATTCAGCTGTAGAGATGTCAATATGCTATATCCATGAAAGTGAAGGATCCAAATGAACACCAAAGTACTTATATAATGATGCAGTGCCGATTACAACGTCCCTTAAGTGAGTATGCATAAAGACGATAAGATTTTTTTTTCTGTGAATGATATTTGTTTGTTTTTCTCGCGGTTTAGAGGCATAAGCCATTTATCGCATCACGTGCCAATTTTTTTTAGGTCATTTATATAGTAAGATGATCGGAGAGATTTAAGATCGCGTGGTAAATGACGCAATCGTCGGCGGAAGACCGTTTTTGTATATAATGAATAAAAGAGGGGAAAGTCCTGCGCCCTGGGGAGCATTTGAAGTTACGTTAGCAAGGGGTGCTTTATGAATATTAGCTATTGTGAACTGTTCTCGGGAAGTGAGAAAATCATGAATCCAGGAGATGATGGCTGTGTGAAGGTCAAGCACCGAATGCTTGAAGAGAAGTCGATTATGAGGCACTCGATCGAAGACCATGAAAAAAAACCTGGAATATGGCATCTCTTTGCTAGTTGTTATTCATGTTAACATGAAGGTCATGAGTATATTGGGCAAGTTGTGTTTAGTAAGAAAGATTTCTTAGAAAGCCATGTTGATGAAGGTAAAAAAAAGTGAAAGCCGTTTACAACTCCCTGTAACTCCGAATTGGAGCGCAGCTCTTGAGGAGGAGGAAGGAAGGGTAATCAGGGGAGCATATAACCCTCCTCCTCCTCCTCCCCTCATTCTTCAATCTCCTCCGGGGGGGGGGGGTCACGTGACCTGGGGGAGGAGGGGGAGGGGGGGGTCACGTGGCCCCCCCAGATCACGTGACCCCCCTCCCCTCCTCCCCCAGGTCACGTGACCCCCCCCCCTCCTCCCCGAGGTCACGTGACCCCCCCCCTCCCCCTCCTCCCCCGAGGTCACGTGACCCGGTCACGTGACCTTGGACCATCTTTATGAACGGGGACTATCTTGCCAATTACCCAATCTTTTGAACTACTCCCAGTGGAGATATATTGGGGAATATTTAGGGTAAAATATGAATAGCGATTATATTAGTGTTTTTAAGAATGTTTGAGTTAATATTATCTGCCCCAGCAGACGATGATAGTTTTAGTTTGTCGATAAAGGAGCATATTCCAGTGGGTGATATTATTACATGTGGCATCACAATGGTTGGCAATGAGAGAGGTGAAAGTATCCTGTTAAGGGTTTTAACTGTGAACAAGGATACAAAAAGTTGTTTATGCTTGATGCGGAGTCGCAATCATTAAAGGGTCTTTATTGATGCCGCTTCATTCAACTTGCTAGAAATAAACGTTTGGTGATGGGAGCTGACAAAATCAAGTTGGATTCGGGCGAAGAATTGAGGGCATCTCTTCTTATATTAATTTTATTTTACCGTGTTTGATGTTATTGGAATCTTCTTTCGCGAGTTCTTTGTATTCTTCCCAATCTTGAATAAGGCCAGTACGTATTGATTTGCCATAGAGGCGTGTTGTTTTGAGTTTTGTTTGTTATTTAGAGCTTCGAGAGCCTTATTACACCAGGGATGATTTTTATCAGATTTGGTGCAGACGGTTTGAATAAAGGCATCAATCAGATCGGTCAGCTTATGTCGAGATAGCTTCCAGTTTTCTCAACAATTCTGGAGGTGAAGTGTTCACTAATGTCTTTGTAATAGGCATAAAGTTCAGTGTTAATAGATGCAAAGTGGCCTTTTTTGTAATCTTTAATAAGTTTTTGTGTGGGCATATTTCTGTTGATGGGAAGTGACAGTGTAATGTTTCAGATTTGGTGATTACTTAATCCCAGCAAATGAACGACGTCTGGAATATGCTGAGGGGTGGTTGAACACAAGAGATCGAGTATATTTTCCAGTGTAGTTGGTTTGTTAATTATTTGAGTGAGGGTGAGGTCAAGTGTTAAATCAAAAAACATTTTAGATTCATTTGCCGCAGTTTTTCTTGTGACTCTGAGTGAGGTTTAGTTGATTTCTGGGAAGTTAATGTCGGCAAAATGAAGAATATTGCCTTATGATGTGCGTTTCTAAGTTCATAAAGGACATCTCATAGTTGACCAGCAAAAACTTCCCTGCTGTCGGGTGCCCTGTAGAAAGCTCCAAGTTTTACTTCGAAAGTATTGGATCTGATACAGACCCATATTTATTCAATGGAACTGTTACGACTGGTGCAGAAGGTTGATATGTTATTTTTATACAAACTAAAATGCCGCCTCCCCATAGGAAGTGTAGATCACGACGATAGATCTTGTAGTTCATGTGAGGAGGAAATATTTCATCTCGTGCATATTGTCCGTTTCTGTGAGGATGACAATGTCGGCTGCACAACCATCAATGAGGCCACCAGGACAGTTATGATCGCTTCTTTTATCAAGAATAGAAACCGACTTCACATCGTTAACATTTGAGGTAAAAACAAGATCCAAAACAAAATTTATTTTTTTAGGTTCTAGAACTATTTGGGATACGACACAGCTATTTATTGCGTCAATAAATGTCGACACTGCTACTGGAGACACACAAAACGGCTAAATTGTCTTTTCTTTTTGATCAACACACAGATAATTAAAATTACCGCCAAGAATGACGATACTACCAGAAAATAAAGAAACAAATACGCTCCAAGCAGGCGTACGCCTTTTAAACAAAGATACTGTTACGATCAGGAGGGTTGTAACAGTCGCCAACAATGACAGGTAACGAAGGATGTCCTAAGCGTACCCATAAAACTTCAAGTTCACAATCTACTGATATGAGGGAGGCATCAATAGTTTTGCTTATAGCTATGAGAACATTACCACCAAGGGAATGCTCACGACCTTTACGAAACAAATCAAATGATTTGATAAATATCATGAACTATTCCACTCTTTGAATTTGGATGACTAGCCAAACTGTTTATCACACGACACAGACGTGGCACACAATTTTGAACAAAGGAACACATGTACTGTCTTGATCGGTGGTCGTCGTGACCCAAGGTACGCATTCACATTTATTGATGTATTGATCCGTGCTCATTATTTAGCGTGCACACTAAACATTATCACACCCTTTTGGGTGTAAATGGCTTGTCCTATAACTAACGCCCTTATGGGTGTAGCAAAACGCCCTAAGAAAAGGGCGTTTTTACTAACACCCCTTAAGGACGGCGTTATTCCGAACACCCTTAAAATAGGGTGTGATTCCACTGTACACCGTTTTATTAGGGTGTTATGACTGCGCAGTACGCCCTCGAATTTGGGTGTACCGCCGCCAGAAAGGTAAGTAAAAAAAAACGCAATGACCAACACCCATAAGATGGGGTGTAATAACCCAAAAGTCAGCATGAAGAAATGACTGCGAATGAGTCGAAACATGCCTGGTTCACTTTTTATTTTTCGATCAAGATCATACTAGGTTCTACTAAATTCTCTTTAGACGATTGCAAGCAGGCTATCTGGCCGTAGCCATGTCTCTGCTAACTACGTTCACAAAGACGGAACGACCGGAAGTTACTTGGGACACAAGCGGCAGTTCATGTTTGTAAACAGTAAAATGGTCTATTGAGACGGAGGCAGGACTACTATCAGAAGCATGCTTGCAGAGTACTTACATATACGGAGCGATCTCATGTAATCCGTGATAGATGCATAATCCGATTCGAGCAGCGCAGAACAATTCGCAAACACAATTTAGGGGATGAAGGCGGTAGCTCACATCCAACGGAAGTCTCGCGGTCACCGATGAGCAGCTCTCTGTCGTGATAGATGCACAGTCTGATTCGCGCAGCACGAAACAACGCAAACACAATCTTGAGGATGAAGGCGGTTGATCACATTCAACGGAAGTCTCGCGTCCGCCGATGCTTTGCCGAAACGCGTTCTACAAACACAGCACACTAATTCCATAGACTCCGACGAAGTAAACGGCCATTATAAAAAAGTTGGCATGGATGTATTCCGCCGTTCACGACGAAAAACCACGGTCACGGAATGGAACTCGTCAGGACCTGCTTGCACGGAAAACAGGAGAGCACTGAAGGACGCTTTTCGGAAACCGGATTCGCGTGGTCCCTACAACTCACCATAACCTGTCAAACGGCGAAGGCTATGACCCCGGTGAGCCCATCAGCGCGTCAGAAAGGGTCGCGTGACAACTTTTCGTCCAAGCGTTTTTGTCCTACGGAGAGCGGTCACGTGTTTCGCTCTACCCCTCTGATTCGCTAGAAGCGGCCTTCGCAGTCGCTCACAACCACATGAAGACACAAAAGGAGGTGTGGAAGCTTATCAGAAGACGAGGTCAAAGGGGGTGGACAACGCAGCTAATCTCCCTCTGCTGCCTCCTGCGCTGCACAGGGAGGGTCTCCTTGCTTGCGGGACCTTGGGGTTGCTGTTCGAGTGGCGGCGGTTCCCTTTCGAAAAGTGTGGAGCCGGGGAGTGGCTTATGCTGTCTCGGTAGAACTCGTTGATCGTCGTCTTGTTTGTGCGTTTGAGTTCCTTCTTTGCCTTTTTTTTTCTCCATGTGTTTGGAAGTTTACTTATTGGTCCAGTCAAGTGAGGCTGTACTACCCGAAATAAGGGCGCCACAGCTTCTTCAAAGCTTCAGCGCAGTTTAAAAAAAAAAATAAATAAAAGATTAAGCAAAACGGTATTTGCTTGCTGTTAGCCCGAGAAAGACTTCTCGGGCTAAAAGCAAGCAGATTCTGTTTTGCTTAATTTTTTTTAACGTAGTATTTTAGGCGGTCAAGAAATAGAAATACCTCTCCGGCATAGCCGATTCACGCAGGATATCTCTAAACACTTAACCAAAAACGGCGTCGCGTGCGTTATGTCAGGATGGCGTCGGCGCGACTCATCCCATTTGTTAAGTATTGGCTAAACCAAAATGGTGTGGGCACAATCGTTTCGATTCGATTCAATATCGGCGCAATACGGTGTGTTTCCTGGGCTGTATATTTACACGTCTTCGGTCACCTTTTGCGAGCGGAGGTGATTTTTTAAATCGAAGTTGAACTGATAAAACTGATGCACGCGCGACACGTAATTTTCGGCTCGTGTCGGACGGAGAGTTCGATCGGAGTTGCAAAAACTATTCTCTAGCACTTCCTAATCATACGCGCCTTCGTGTGGCGATTAATCATTCTCGATGTTTGTACCGCCGTACATCAGCAACCGTTTCAGCAAAGCAATAAACATGAACGGTTATGAAATCATGGGTGTTTTCGACAGTATCAACATTACGCCCCTCTCACACCGTGTGAATGAAGGGCGTAAAATTCGCCCATACACCCTTTTTACACGATTTCAGAAACCATCGCTACAAGTGGGGCGTAAAAAGGGCGTGTAAGGGGTGTAAGACGTCAACACACCCTTTTTACACCCACTGATATTCAGAAATCGTGTAAAAAGGTTGTAAAAAGGGTGTTTTTCCTAACTTGCACCCTTCTTACACCCTTTTTACACGATAGGAAACTAGACACGCTCGACGGGACCGCAACCCGGCGGAAAGTAGACACGCGCGACGGGACCTCCACTTCGGAAGAGCGGAAGGAAAGGAAACTAGGCACGCAAGCGCTTGGAACGACGACAGAGAGAGGGCAGTGCGAGCATATACATGGCCGACGCGGGTCGTACAGTGGCAAATCTTTAAGGAACCTTTATTATCTACCTGAGAGTGGCAAATCTTTAAAGGGGCGATGCAACAATTTGTGTACTTTGCGTGAATACCGCTTAGAACGGATCCCTGACGTTAATGACCTATGAAACACGCGTTTGTTTTTCCCCCTACGTAGTAGAAGTCCCAGAAAAAATCATATAAAAACAAGCAGCGTTTACCCCCTCAACTCGACCAGAACAAGCGGCCACGTGATCTGGAGCCGATTATATGCCGCCAATGTTGATCATAGTCACGCGCTGGGGTTGGCAAAGCACAGGACACGCGCTGAGTTCCAGACATTGTTATGGCTCGGCTATTGTCGTCGTTGCAGCGATTGGACAAGGGCCACTACCCGAATGCTTCTCGAGTTAGTATTTATCACGAGCCAAAATCGAGTGTCCACGCAATGCTCGGGTCCAATTTATGAACCGCATTCAAACATCGTCATTGGGGTGTACTGCGATCCCCACGTTACGTCATCAAATTTTGCAAAGAAGAGACTGAATGAAAATAATTTGTTTTTGTCCCTGAACTTATACCGCAACAAAGGAGTTTCTTGGCCAGTGGCGTTGCGTGCGAGTATCCTTGAGTCCCACTAGTGCCAGTAAGCTCGTGTAAAGTGAAAAGCACTTCAATTGAATATCGTTGCATCGCTCCTTTAAGGAACCTTTATTATCTACCTTGGAATGTACTGATCTTTAAAATGGTGCTATTGATAACTAATCTACTGAATAGACCTATTGCTAAATAACCAGAGCCGTGTATATAAAGAGTTTGGTCAATGGGAGGCGCAGGCAGAGCCAGGGCGTGCGCCAGACTCGGAAAGAGGGCTTGGTATGTTCTCTTGACCAACCAGAAAACGAAATAAATCTCCTAGCGGTGGTAGCAAAAACAGTTCTGATCAAAGGTTTATGTTCGTATATGGTTCTAATAAGCACGTAACAGTGAAGTGTAGTAACTCTTCGTGGTTGAAAATAGGGTGCACGTGTTGTTTTGATCATAATCATTCAGAAAGATGTAGGAAACGAATGCGCCGCTCAACTCTGTTTTGCTCGGACAGAGTGTGACCGCTATGACGGCAGATTCCCGGCCCTCGGCGCTTGGCGTAAGGATTATGTCGATCGTTCCGCTAGTCGCACTCTTCCACCATCATTTTCGACGTGCGTGATTGAAACATCACGTGTACCATATTTTCAGTCACCGAGAGTCACTCCGATGCAGTTATCAGGTTTGTTTCTCGCGACCGCCGCCAGGGTATTATTTCCGGCTTCTGGTTGGTCACATCCGAATTTCTGAAGACGCACTGGAACACGCCCAGCCAGCTTTCGGCCGATGGCGCCTCCTCATTTGTCTCCTATACTTCCCAACGAATGGCAAAACTCTCTACATATACGGTTCTGTAAATAACCAAAGCATCAAGGAGAATACAGAAAATGGTGTTCCATGCACCGCACGGGGCGGTTAGCGCAGTAACTGTTCTAAAGCAAAAGCCTAAATCAAATGGCATCTTGCACGCGCTTTCGTCAACGCTTTATATTGGTTATTTAGTTCGAATCTTTAATTTCTGAGAAGGCGTGCGCGTGCGGCGCGTGCAGTGGTGCGAGCATAGAGTTTTTGTTGACGCACAGGAAAACTCTACGAAACCCTAGCCATACACAGCTTCGCTGTATAAAAGAGCCGGGAAAGTGTGAAGATAACGTTCCACGCTGTTCTCTGCTTGCTCGAAGTATCCGAGAACGAGGATAGATGCCGTGAGAAGGTAAAATCAGACACCGTCAAACCACAATTGCTTCTACAGGAAACACATTGGGTTGAATTCACGGATAATTGTGGTCGCCAGATTTATTCGTTTCGTTCCATTATGAAGGCGGGAAAACCGTAAAGTTGCCCCGACCAGCCGCAGACCACGTCATGTGCATCTTCACGTTAAAGCGGCCGTCTGATAGTTTAGACTGTTGTCTGCTTTCTCATATTCGTCTGTTCGTTCAAACTGCAGCGGTGTTGTTTCAACTCATGTTGATACGGTAATTGCGATAAGGAAGTTAGTGAGGGCCTCGAACGTCTTTAAAGTTCTAAGGTTGTTTGCGGTAAGTAGGCTCGGTGTATACAATGTATATAAAATCTTCATCACTGTTACCCATGACCCCCACCGACTTCATATCCCTGATTCACTTGGTCCGATTCCGCTTGGGATTATCAGAGTCAACTTCCAGCATCGCAGCTGCCATCCACGCTTTTTCAGCCTGAGTCGCGACTGAAAATATCGAACAAAATTTCATCATGTGGATCAGGCTTTAGCGTCTATTTTGAGGCGTTCACGCGGAATGAATCGCCGCAAAAGACACAACTTACAGGTAGGTTCACAGTGTAGCGAGCCTTGTTAATCTTGCTCAAGCCAATAAAATAGTTTGACATTTCTAAGAAGATGTTGAATCAACAATTCCAACGCGAGAAAAAGCGCGGGGACTCATATCGACGCCGACGTCACATTCCAATGGTTTGTAGAGTCTGGACGTGGCGCTTCTTGCGCACACCCCATCGCTCATGCGCCGAGCCGGTGGCGTGCCGCTAGGGGCGCTCCGGTTTGTTTGTAAATATGAATTGGTGCAAACGTTCAAGGGTAGTTTTGCTCTAGCGTTTAAAATATATCTGCGTACTCGAATACTTTGAATATAGAAGACAGCCAGGAACCACTTATCAATAAATAAAATAAGCACACTAATAAAAAAAAACATTTCATAGTTCGCTTACTTCTACTGCTTTACGCATGTTTAGCCGCTCGTAAAAAGGGGTCATTTTAGTGGCACACAAATATCTCAGATTATCAGTGCTCTTAACGTTATCGGGATGTTGGCGCTTCCAGAAAAAGCTGTATGCTCCTTTTAACTGTTACTCTTGCTTAGATTAATCGCTTGTCTTTGCACACCTGGGCCCGTTTGATCGAAGCGCTAACCGCCGCTAAAGTTAGCCGCAATACCTAGGAGAGGGATTTTTTAGTCACGTGACTGGTTCGGTAGGGATGCGGGAAAACATGGCGGTGCCTCGGTGAGTGAGCGCCGCTCGCTTTGGAACTAATATGTCGTTGTAGCTGCAATATCGGGCGCGTTAGTCAGCAACGAATGGTACAGGAGGCTTTCGCTTTGTCTTACCTCGCTTAAATCGCAAAGCATGAGCAATGACCTCGCCGCATTTTTTAGATAGTCTTTCGCTTTTGGCCATTCCTAAGCCTTAATGAACGCGATAATTGTCGGCATGGCAACGTGTTTGGAAAGCGGATTGCCTTGACTCAATCGGCCTGTTATTGATAGCACACAAAAGCAGACAGCGTGCCAATAAACCTTTTTTTCTAAATTACCCAAGCATCGAGGAGAACGCTGGAAGTGTAATTCTACGACCCGCGCGCGCTGGCCTTCCTCTTATAAAAGATTTGAAGTAAATAATCATAATAGGGCTTTGACGAAAGCGCGTGCAAAACAAAATGTGTTTTAGACTTTTTGCTTTAGAACAATTCCTAATGCACGTGCAACGCGTGTAACTACACTCGTAGCATGCACCTCGGTGCTTGGGGGGACGCTGTCTGCTTTTGTGCGCTATCAATACCCGGCCGATTGAGTCAAGGCAATCCACTTTCCAAAGACGTTGCCATGCCGACAATTATCGCGTTCATTTAGGCTTAGGAATGGCCAGAATCGAAAGACTATCTAAACAATGTGGCGAGGTCATTGCTCATGCTTTGCGATTTAAGTGAGTGAAGGCAAAGCGAAAGTCTCCTGCACCATTCGTTGCTGACTAACGCGCCCGATATTGCAGCTACAACGACATATTAGTTTTAAAGCGAGCGGCCCTCACTCACCGGGGCACCGCCATGTTTCCCCACATCCCTACCGAGCCAGTCACGTGATTTCAAAATCCCTCTCCTAGGTACTGCGGCTAACTTTAGCCGCGGTTAGTGCTTCGAGCAAACGGGCCCTGGTGTTGAACATGTAGACTGATTCCGGAGTGCAGCGAATTTACACATCGCTCACAGATTATAAAATTATTGTGACTAAAGCAGTTGCAATTCTATAAAGTTAAATATATTGTCTACTATTCGCGAGGACCTAAGTAACAAAAGTGACTCCTCTTACTCCTAGGGGAAAATAAAAAAATGCGCGCGTTTTCCGATACGAATGCCCAGGATCCCCGCAACTGTGTCTGGTTGCTGCCTGCTTCAGTTTCAAAATGTCCTACAGAACACCAGCGCCAGCTGAACCCCTAGTGTACATATAACTCTATGGTACTTCCATCTATTGATAAAATTACCCAAGCAGCACGGGGATACCTGGCAGGTGTCGTGCCAGTGTCGGCCGAAAATCGGCCCCAATATCGGCCAAACATAGGCTGTGCGGTTTCGCTCCACGTCTCGACATCTGCCTGTATCGGACGGATATTGTGCGAGTACTGCCCAGATTGTACTGTCGGCCAGGTATTGGTCAGATGTCGCATATGCATCTGCTCTGTATCGGCCGGACGTTGCTTATGCTGCCGCTTGTATCGGCAATATCGGTAGTGTTGTCTTTCATGTCAATTGCAGATATAGGGCGAGGCTTGTACGAATCAATGAACAAACGACATTGTTTTCGACCGCTCTCCGAAGTTTAATAAGCCCTTAGTATTACACACAGCTTGTTCTCGACTCATTTCCATAAGTGAAACATATCTGTGAACCGAATGCCAATTAATAAATAGAATTATACTGTTTTCATCCCAAGCAAAACTCATAGATTAAAACGAAGGATCCTATAGATTAGAAACTTGTTGTAGATTCATCCGATGACTGTGATGACACCGATAACATACGCAGTGGTTCTCAAATGGGGGTCCGCGAGACCCTCAACAAAATTTTTTTTTTATTTGGCACGTTTTTTGTAGTTCAGTCCGGCCGTGACTAATTTGCAACCTGCTTTTGGAACTACGACAGCAATAAAAGGCACCTGTTTCATGCTCCAGACGTGTTAACTTACTTACATACCCCCCCCCCCCCCCCCCCCCCCCGCTGGAAGGGGTCCCCCATCACTGCCAGCGGTCCGCAAGGGGTCCCCGACACATCCATGGCTGAGAACCACTGACATACAGGATACTCCGCCGCCGCCTTTGCGCATACATCGTATTGTTATAATTATCAGGAATGTCGGAGGTGTCGGAACGATCTAACAAAACTCTATATTGAGACCGAAGCAGGACTACTATCCGAAGCACACTTAGGAATAAAACCGCGATATCACGTAATCCTTTATATATTCATAATCCGACTCTGGCAGCACAGAGCAACGCAAACAAAAAGTCGAGAAAGAAGGAGGTCGCCCACGTTCAATGTAAATCTCACTGTCGCCGATGAGCAGCCCTTTGTCGAAGCGCGTCCTACAAACACGGCACAATAATTCCATGGACTCCAACAAAGAAATCGGGCATTAGAGGAAAGTTACGGCCGTTCAAGACGAAAAACCGCAGCCACGACTGCAACGCATGAAAAGCAACAGGACACTGAAGTGCGCATTTCGGAAACCGGAACTATGTGCGACCCTACCCATCACCATAACTACACCACGGCCCCAGTGAACCCATAAGTGTGTCAGAGCGAGTCACGTGACAAATTCTCGTCCAATCGTTTTTGTCCTGCGGAGAGTGGTGACGTGTTTCGTTCCACCCCCTTGATTGCTTGAAGCGGCCGTCGCGCTCGCTGACGAACACACAAAAAAAGGTGGGGAGGGAAGCATAGTGTATGGCGCAAAAAACAACGAACAGAAGGAAGACGACCCACAGACAGGCGCTTCTCAAGAATAGGTTTGAAGAGTGCAGAAAAAAAAAGACATATCTCTGCGCCTTTGTAACGTCCCCGCAGGGGGCACCTGTGAAAGCAGGTGTTTGGAGAGTGGCGTCTCCACGGACCCCGAGCCCCGCAGGGGGCGCCTGCACCTTAAGTGCTAGGTGCTTGGTGAGTAGCGTCACCACGGACCCCAGCCACATTGGCGACACCACAGACTTTGAGTAAAAAGTGGCTAAGACCCACCCACGTCTGGCTGTGCGTGGCTTTCCCGTGTCCGGGGAAAAGGACATCCTGGTGGTTGAGCCGAACCCGGGGTAGGTTTGGACCCTTCGGGGCCCCCCGGGTGAGGCAACACACCACTTTGGCCCCTGCTTCTCGTAGACGGGTGTCCTGGCTTGGCCCGACCAGGATGATTCAGTCAGTCGCCATATCTTCTACTATCCCCTCCTATCTTTCTCTTTTCTCTACTCTTCCTTCATTCATATTCACCATCTTTGGCGGCAAGGGCTAACCTTGGGTGGCGATAGACCCCTTGTCTGGACCCACACTAGGTTATAGTGTCTTGGCAGCACTGATAGCGTAATGTCGTCAGCAAAACCTTTATTGCTATGGCGCATTACCTATCCCCATGTTGGGCTCCGTGGTGGGTGGTGCGCTACAGACGCCGAACGCCTTCCCATTTCTTATGGGTTCCAAGCTAAACCAAAAACCTGATCGGGCCCTGAAAAGGGTCCGGACCGAAGTACACGTTAAAGAAGCATTTGCACCCGTGGAGAAGTTTCCTCGATTTCTCGTCATGCGCTCGGAGACAGAAAAACCTTTATCCAAGCAATCCCCTTTCCTGGTTTCAAAGACTATTGAATCGGTAATCGGAAAGAATTTTAAAGCCAAAAAAATGCCATCTGGAGATCTCCTCGTTGAAGTTGTAACCTGTCAGCAAAGCTCAGACCTGCTAGCACTCAACTTGGTTTCTGACTACAGGGTTACTGTATCACTTCACCGGACGTTGAACACAATTAAAGGCGTAATATCAGAAGATGACCTTCTAGAATCCCCCGAAGATGAAATTGTCGATGGCCTTCGTGACCAAGGAGTTATTGCCGCAAAACGAATTTCTTTTCGTCGGGACGGCCAAGAGATTAAGACAAAGCATGTTATTCTGACTTTCGAGCTGAGAGCACTCCCAGAATCGGTTAAAGCAGGGTATCTAAACTATAGAGTACGGCCGTATGTGCCAAACCCTCAGCGTTGCTTCCACTGCCAGAGGTATGGCCATAGCGCCCAGAGCTGCCGTGGAAAGACAACATGTGCCAAGTGTGGCAAAAATGATCACCCTGCAGAGAATTGCTCGAATCCACCTTGCTGCATCAACTGCTCTGAACCTCACCCTGCTTATTCCCGATCTTGCAAGAAATGGAAGGAAGAAAAAGAAATTATAACACTCAAAGTAAAAGAGAACATTTCGTTCCCCGAAGCCAGGAAGCGATTCTCCTTCCTGCAGAAGGGTCCTTACTCTTTGGTGGCACGTGCAGGGGGTGTGCCATCAAAGTCTTCGGTAGGAACCCAGGTCTCTCCTAATGACCTGGTAATTCCACCACCTCCCCCTGCCTCACAATGATTCGCTCCACGACTCCGTTTGTCGTTGGAACCAAAGAAACCACAGGGGCCTCCAGATGGTGCAGAAGCGAGGGATGCCTCTGTGCTAATGGAGGGGAGACAAGAGGAGAGGCGGCAACACCAGCCTCAGGGAGAAGGCACTGGTGCCTCCTCCATTCCAAAGGACGGGCCATCGTACGATGTGCCTGCCTTGGTTACTCGGACCCCTCCCAGGAAGAAGGAGGGTGTGTTTCGTTTTAAGGCTTCGGGAGAAGCCTCGACATCTAAGGAGGTGCCCGTACCAGCTGCTCCCTCAGCCGTTCAGCCTGAGGAGGAGCGGATGGAACTCGGTGAACTTCCTCCCCCTCGTTCGGTCCCACCTGATGACGCCAGGCTTAAAAAGTCATCACAGAAAAAGCTCAATCCGCGAGTAACCCCACCCAAACCGCCCCAGGGCACCTAGGGCAGGTTTCCTTTTTTGTTTTGTTGTTACTTTAAACCATTTTTAACATGAACACATATAGTTTTATACAGTGGAACTGTAGAAGTCTCCTGCAAAATATTGATGACATTCATTTCTTTCTGGATGAGCTACAGCCCATTGCTGTGTGCTTGCAGGAGACATATCTTAACAGCACCCATACAAATGTTTTTAATCGTCACCGCGTTTTTAGAAAGGATCGGGATTCAGACCACTCTTCTGGTGGTGTTGCCATTGTTGTACGGAGTGGCATAGCGTGTGTGGAAGTTCCTTTGCGTACATCACTAGAAGCAGTTGCGGTACGTGTTCTTGCAGATCGTCTCATTACGGTTGTGTCCTTGTATTTACCGCCTCATCGTCAACTGCATCTTCATGAACTTCAAGGATTGGTTCAGCAACTCCCAACGCCTTTTTTAATATGTGGTGATTTTAATGCTCACAGTCCCTTGTGGGGCAGTAAGCGCCTTGACTCTCGTGGCGCTGTTGTAGAAAGATTTTTACTGTCCTCAGACATATGTCTTTTAAATAAGAAAGAACCAACATTTTATAGTTACACTCATAATTGCTTCACATCCATCGACCTCTTCATTTCATCACCATCATTACTTCCCTGTTTTTCTTGGAAGGTTTTAAACAATCCTTTCGGGAGTGATCATTTCCGGGTTGTAATTGAAAGCCTCGTTCCTCTGCCGACTATACCCCTAGGTGGACACTGGACAAAGCCGACTGGGCACTGTTTAAACTTGATGCAGTGCTTGACCCGTCAGTTCTAGCAAATTTGTCACCTGAAGAAGCGACAGTGTATGACACGGAGCAGATCATAAGTGCCGCCCAAGACGCCATTCCTCGCACCTCTGAAAATTTACCCAAGAGGTGTAGGCCTTGGTGGAATGAAGACTGCCACCACAAGGAAAAAGCAGCATAGGGCATGGGATACCTTTCGGAGGTACCCTACTTCTTCAAATAGGATAGAATTTAAAAGACTAAAAGCAAAGGCCCGATGGACTAGGAGAAAAGATAAGTGGAAGTCCTGGACCAAGTACATTTCCTCCCTAAATAGTTTTGTCTCGGAGAAGGAAGTTTGGGATAGTTACAAAAAAAGCAATGGGGATTACCGTTGCTTTGTTATTCCTCTATTTAGCTCCCCTGCTAATTCGCTGAAAGATGTTGCTAATGTGCTTGGCGAGCACTTCGAAAATGTTTCCAGCTCCCGAAATTATCGGTCGGAATTTAAACGTTTTAAAGCAAGTGCTGAGTGTCACCGTATACCCATGTCTGGTTGTAGCTCTGAGCCATACAACACTCCTTTCACAATGCAAGAACTAGAGGTGGCTCTGGGCTCCAAGAAGAGGTCGGCTCCGGGCCCTGATGGAATCCACTATGAAATGCTCCGTCAACTGTCTCGAGAATCACTGAACACACTATTAGGTTTTTTCAACTATCTGTGGGAAGCAGCTTACTTTACTCAAATCTGGAAACAGGCGCATGTAATTCCTTTACTGAAAGCTGGGAAGAACCCTTCGGACCCACGTAGTTATCGTCCAATTGCGTTAACGAGTTGCCTTGGCAAAACCTTTGAACGCCTTATTAATAGGCGGTTAATATATATTTTGGAGCATAACCACTTCTTTGCTAATAACCAATGTGGCTTTCGAGAAGGGCGGTCTACTTTGGACCACTTAGACCGTCTGGAAACAACTATACGTGAAGCTTTCGTAAATAGGCAACATTGTGTTTCTGTTTTCTTCGACTTGGAGAAAGCATATGATACGACATGGCGGTATGGTATCCTTCAAGATTTGTATGCCTCTGGTGTACGTGGTCGCATGTTGCGATGTATAAGCAGTTTTCTCACAGGTCGCTACTTTCAAGTTCGACTTGGCACCGCACTATCTCACCAGTACGTCCAAGAAAACGGTGTTCCTCAAGGAGGTGTATTGAGTGTCACCTTGTTTGCTGTAAAGATTAACTCGTTGTCAAAGGTAATTCCACCTTCCGTTTCATACTCCCTCTACGTGGATGATATTCACATTTCGGTTTCTTCTTGTAATTTGTCTAGCTGTGAGCGGCAACTGCAGCTTACCATCAACAAAATTAGTAAGTGGGCTGACAAAAATGGGTTTAAGTTTTCTCCTGAGAAGACTATCTGTGTGCCATTTTCTCTGCGTCGGGGGCTGTTTCTAGATCCAGAACTGACGTTAAACAGGGTTCCTATTAGTGTAAAAACAGAGCATAAATTTTTGGGCATAACGTTTGATAAAAAGTTAAACTTCGTTTCCCACCTGAAGGGCCTGAAAAAGAAGTGCCTTAAATCAGCCAATATTCTTAAAGTCTTAGCGCACAAGTCATGGGGATCCGATAGAATATGTCTGCTACGCCTATACAACTCCCTTATCCGGTCACGTCTGGACTATGGTGCTATAGTTTACGACTCAGCGAGACCTTCTGCGCTCAAAATGTTGGATCCTGTGCATCATCTCGGTTTAAGGCTCGCTACAGGTGCCTTCCGCACATCGCCCATTCCTAGCTTGTACGCTGAATCTAATCAGATGTCACTTAGGCACAGACGACGTTATCTTGCTGTGACTTATGCTTCCAGAATTCTGTCCTATCCAAATCACCCAACTTATGGTGCTTTGCAACATTCTCGGTTTGCTCGTCTTTTTGAACATAAGCCCAGGGTTGTACCGCCTTTAAGCCTTCGCCTTGAGGGCATTTGCACATCTCTTGACCTCACCCTTGACGAGACCGACCTTTTGCAGAAGGGTGAAAATGAAGCTCCGTGGAATACGTTGCCCGTCTTTAGTGATTGGTATTTTACTAGATTTCACAAACATAGCGTCCCCCCAGTGGTGATTCAGCAAGACTTCCTTGAGTTGCAGAAGAAGTATGGTAACTACTCCCAATTTTATACCGATGGTGCCAAATCACTGCATTTTGTAGGATCAGCAGTTTACTCTGAAGGATTCAGTAAGGTTCAGCGTCTCAAGGAATGTGCAAGTATTTACACGGCAGAGATCTATGCGGTGTTGATGGCCTTGGAGTATATCCTCACCAGCAATACGATGAAATCTATTTTATTCGTGGATTCTCAAAGTGTGCTAACCACATTTTGCTCACTGAAGGGAAGTAAAAATAGACTGGCACAACTTGTCCGATTTAAGGTACAATGTGGTCTGCGGCTTGGCCGAGACATAAAATTCTGCTGGGTGCCTAGCCATATGGGAATCCTAGGTAACGAAAGAGCAGACGAATTGGCCACTAGCTCTAAGCACCTACTGCCAACTACTTCACAGATTCCATTTCAAGACATGAAGCCCTTAGTAAAATCATTAGTTTTCCAGCTATGGCAATCGGAGTGGAATCTGGAATGCGAAAACAAACTTCACAGGATTAAACCAGCTCTTGGTATGTGGGAGAGTGCATCCCACAAAACCCGCCGCCATGAAGTTCTTTTGTGTCGTCTTAGAATTGGACACTCCTACCTCACCCACAAACATCTACTCAGGGGGGAAGCCCCACCCCTGTGTGATGACTGTGGGGAGCGTTTAACAGTTTTACACATTTTGTGGCTGTGCCCAGGGCTTGAGCAAGAACGACGTACACATTTCCCCGAGTTTTTTTCACACCAGATTCCTTTTCACCTAGCGCTGCTAATTGGGGACACTCCTATAGTACCGTTTGATCATGTCATAAGTTACTTAAGAAAAACCGGCTTCCTACTGCAGTTGTAATTTTAATTCTATGATTCTTAAGCTTGTCACATGAACCTTTTTTAGATAATTTGTATAAAAAAGTCGTGAGTATGTTTCAACTAAACAAGCTTGGCGCAGTATGGCCATAGTAGCTTTGCGCCATAAAGCCCGCAATCAACAACAACAACAGCCTTTGTAACGTTTACGCATGCACATGGCCGGGGGATTTCACGCTTTATCATTCATTCCCCCCAAAAAAAACTCTAAAGAAATCTTATCTCCGCATTACACAGTGAAATATATGTCCGCATTATACATCCACATTATCTCCGCATTATACAGGCATTACCTCCGCATTATACAGGCAAATGAGCCCCATCATTCGTGTTTAAATTTTACGCGTGCTCCCTTAGTCGTTTCAGGTAAGGTCAGCTGAACTAGAAAAAACATACACATAAAGAAAAGACTATACATACCACTGGACTAACAACTGATTTTCTTTTTCCTGCTCTTCTACTACGAAACCCTCTTGAGGGAAATACCTATTCCCTTTTTATTGCTTCCTTATTCAATCGAAATTTAACCCGCGAAGGAACACTTTTTTTCTTTCTCCTGCAGCGTGTGTGAGAAGGTGTGCTAATGCAATCATCGCCCTTTTCCTGAATGGCAAGTGCCTCTAGGATTTCATGACCCAGTTTTGTCTTGTTCCTTGCCACAATGTTTCTTTCGTAGAACCGTGTTGAGCATTGACACGCACGACAATGGGTTGAGAAATGTCCTCCTGCTGAAATGATTTTCACTGATGCAGCGTGCTTTCCGTCCGATCGTTAATGCATCGACCGGTTTGTACGATGTAACTTCGGCCGCATGTCAGCGGATTGTAGTACATCACCTCCATCACACACAGGGCGCATAGAGACTTGTGAGGTGTGCCACACATCTTCTCGTTGTTATTTCACTCCAGGTTAACCCTGCGACGCATGGAATAGGCCTTGTTTGGAGCCGAACACACCTCCTGAATGCCTTGCCGTCCAGAAACATTTTTCAACTTGTGGGTCATCTCGTGAACATAGGGCGCAACCACCACCACATGTCGAGTCTTTTTGTTTTCAGTTTGTGATTTTCTCTTAATCTTCTTAATCGACACCATTACCTGCCGAGTAAGGCTGTTATCAAGCGTATCAGAAAGATCCTCGTAGATGAGGTACAGCAATGCTCTGGGATATTTGAACCTTCCCAGGGACATGCCCAGCGAGTCTCGAAAATCCTCAGGTCAAAGTCATGGCGCCAAGTACGCTTACTCACAGATTTCCTTAGAGTGAAATGTCTCCGCTACAACATATTCCTCAACGAAATGACGAAGACAAGATGTTTGACAGAGCGTATTTGGAAAGAATGCTTTCTTCCTACTTGGAAAGTTAACATGGCAAGGAAGAGCAAGGCTTGTCCGAAAATATCCTCTATCCTGGTAATTGGAGATGTTAGTCTTTCGGCGCAGGCGCAACGTGTGCTTCGAAAATGACCAAGGTGCGCAATTCCACCAAAGATGAAAGTCGAGGAACAAGGTTGCGCTAGCACGGTTCATTGCGCCAAAAGCTCCTGAAGAAAATGTATCACAGATCATTAATGAAGGGATTGACTGCCTAGCAAACCTAAGGGGCCAAGCGCATCAAAAGTTTAGTTTTGGATCAACGATACATGAATTGCGGACCAAAGGCCTCAAGCTTGTCTATCGGATAAAGAGGGAGGGTTTGTGGCGTTGGATTCTGAAAGGTATGGAGAAAAAGTCACTAAAGCCGTAACTAAGAATTGTATCCCAGAGGAGGAAAAAATAACTAAATCAGCCCACCTGTTGGGGTTTCTTTTTTTTTCAGCAAAAACACACAAGGACAGCGTTCCTTTTCGGGCTATAGTTTCGGAAAGGAACTCATGGCAAGGACAGGTATCAACCTGTCTGGCAAAGCAATTGTCCCAGTGTACGATGCAAGATCCTTTCAGGATTCCCAACTCCCTAAGTGTGATCGCCTTTCTTCGGGAGAAGGGGTCTTACATTGTTTCCGGGTTTTCCATCAACATTCAGGACTTATATTACTCTCTACCACAAGCAAGCCTGCTATCAATTAGTCGAAAGACCATCAAACAGCAGGGTGTCGCAGTGTTGAGTCAAAATGAAATAACTGAATTTCATTTTTTTGGTACCTGAAGACAAAATTGAATTGCACGGACGATAGAAGAAACTATATAGTTAATCGTTTCAAGGCGTAAATAGTGTCTATTGCAAGAACAACGCGGAAAATATATTCTCAATTTAGCGGTTCAAACCGGTTAGAACCGGTTCGAACGGATTTGAACCGTTATTTTTGCTCCCCGGAACCGAAACCGGAACCGAACCGAAAGCCGTGAACCCGAACCGGAACCGAACCGATAAAAATTTCGGTTCGACACTCTGTCGTAGCTTTCCAGAACATACCCGGCATGAACCAGGACAGTTTCTTTGAGCTCCTACGTGTTTACCTGATGGCAACGGCAGTGTCGCACGAGAATTCTTTATATGTGCAAAGGAGTGGAGTATGCATTAGGTCACACGTGGCTCCATACCTCGGCGATGTTTTTCTCGCTGCTTGCGGAAGTGCCATCTAAGAAAGGTTGAAAGATCCAAGGATTCAAGGCACCTTCAGGTACGTCGATGATTTTCCAATTCTATGCAACACAAAGGTAGATGACGAAATGGACGGGTGCCGACACACAGTGATGCGAGGCTTTCAACAGAGCTTCGTGGGGCTAAAATTCACCCATGAACTCCCCGTGGATATTTCCATCAAATTCCTGGACCTGACATTGGAATTCAAAGGTAATGACGTGTGCTGGAGATACCAAGCCAGGTCACGCAGAGGCTTTCTACCTTTTTACTCGGGACACTCCAAAAATGTAAGAAGAGGGGTGGCCACCAAAGCCCTTATATCCGCCCTAGAAAATACCTGTCGCCGTCAAGTCGAGCGAAGTTTTTAAACTCACGTCTCGAGACTACAGGAAGCTGGTTATCCGAAACCGCTTCTGATAGCGATTTGCAAGCAGGTCTCCAGGACCATCAAGCACGGATTCGGGTGCACAAATAAAATCACAAAGGAAAAGAAAAAGACTCGACATGCGGTGGTGGTAGCGCCCTATGTTCACGGGATGACCCACAAGTTGAAAAAGGTTGCTGGACGGCAAGGCGTTCAGGCTGTGTGTTCGAATCCAAACAAGGTCTATTCCATGTGTCGCAGGGTTACCCAGGAGCGAAGTAACAACGAGAAGATGTGTGGCACAGCTCACAAGTTTCTATACGCCCTGTGTGGGAAGGAGGTGATGTACCACATTTCGCTGACATGCCGCCGAAGTTACATCGGACAAACCGACCGATGCATTAACGTTCGGACGAGGGACCAATTACTCAGCTACCAACTAGAAATGCCTTGCGTCGACTGGGCCATAATCAAGTTCCCCCCGTACATGTACGGGAGTTTGTTTCGGGTGGTAACAGACCACAACTCGCTCAGCTGGCTGGCAAACTTAAAGGACCCATCGGGACGCCTTGCGCGGTGGAGTATACGACATGAAGAATTCACCATGACTCTTGTCTTCAAGTCTGGCCGCAAGCACAGTGACGCCGATTGTCTTTGGAGTACCCCCGACGAATTGGAGTCCGAGCCTAGTAAAGACGACGACGAGAACGACATTTTTTACGGAGTAGTGTAGACCGACAACACGGCAGAACTTCAACGGGATACTCCTAAGCTGCGCGCACTCATTGAGCTCCTGGAAGGTCGGCATACTACGGTGCCTTGAGATTTTTTGCGAGCTCTTCCGTCCTTCGCTATTCGACGGCGTGTGCTTTACAATAAGAACTTCGGCGACTACAACACGGCATGGCTTTTGGTGGTTCTCAGCGGCCTTTTTGAAGAGATATTTCAAGCATGTTACTATGACCTAACAGCGGGGCACCTTGGCTACACTCTGACACTAGCTATGATCTGCGATAGGTACTATTGGCATAAGCTTTTAAAAACCGTTCAATTCTACACCCGATCGTGCCACGACTGCCAGCGGCGCAAGAAATCGCCGACGAAGACGGCAGGAATTCTGAAGCGAATCGCACCCCTGTCTACGCCATTCCAGCACATTGCAATGGATTTGCTTGGTTCCTTTCCACCGCCAACTTTAAGGAACCGCTGGATAATCGTCGCCACCAATTATCTAACGCAGTACGCCAAAACCAAGGCCCTTCCGTCGGTAACTGCGGTTAAAGTCGCCATATTTTTCATCCGATCAATTGTCCTTAGGCACGGCGCTCCCGGTGGCTAATTACAGGTAGCGGGTCATCGTGTATGACGCAGCAGACGCAATACTTTTTTCATCCCAACCACATCAGCCATCGTCGTACCACGGCGTACCACCCGCAGACCAACGGGCTTACGGAGTGAATTAACACGAAAATGGACAACATGACCTCCGTGTACGTCGACATAGAGCACAAGACGTGGGACGAAGTGTTTCCTTACGTCACGTTCGCCTAAAACACTGCGGTTAAAGAGACCACTGGAGTTACACGTTTTCGGCTGGTACATTGCAAGAAGGTAACGACCATGCTCAAAGCGATGATGCCACACGATCCCGCTGACGATGGCAGCGGCGACGGCCAGGTGGTTCCTCAACGGGCCGAAGAAGTCTGCCGCTCGCCCGACTTCGCATTCAAGACCAGCAACGTGTCGACGCAGGCCGCTGCAACCTTCGTCGTCGGGAAATTCACTTTCAGCCCAGAGAAGGGGTGGACACCCATTCGCCACCGTGGCCTCAGTGAGCAACTGCTAAAACGGTTTTTCGGACCATACAAGGTACATCGTCGCCTCGTGGAGCTCAACTACGAACTGGAAAAACGAAAATAGTCCCTGGAGGAAGGGGACAAGGGGTACCAACGACAAACACAAATCTCCGAACACAGCTAGGTGACTGGTGCGCGACCGAAAAAATCTGCCTGGTCCTCGTATCAAATCAGGAACCTCTCCATTTCCAGAGGCGCGCTCTACCAACAGAGCTAACCAGGAGTTAGATCTCAGTAGGTGTGGCGTTCGACTTCCGCCGCCCGCCGCAGGTGATCGACCAGACGACTCGTTTTGTGGACTTAGACTCTTAGGCATGGTTTATTACCGTGACTAACAGGAGCCCGGACAAAACCAAACAGTCAATGCCCCTGGACCGGCTCGGCCGTCTTATTTCTAGGCGGTTGTGGGAACCACCCCCGCCGTTGGTGTCGGCACTCGCCGCTGCGTTCCCACGTTGCCTCGTTCACTCCCACGTCGCCGGCTGCCTCTCGGCTCCGCCGGATCATTCCCAAGTTGCCAGCCGCCTTCCGTCTGACGCTGGGGCCTTCCGGCCGTCTGAAGATCTTGCCGAGGGTCGTGCAGCCGGCTTTCCCCACCAGAAAACTGCCGCCGGCCCCTTTCGGGGTTGCGCGGCACCCGCGGTGGGTTCTCACCCAAGTGCGTGCCCTGGGGGGACCAATCCCAGGCTCCTGGGGCTTCCCTGGATCGGAAATTTAAGCTCTCGCTAACCCCTGCTGGTGATGCAGCACCGGGCCTCCCGACGCCGTCCCGAGTGCACTCAAGGGTGTCCAGGGCGCGGGGCGTGTAGGCGTAGGCGCCCTCCCTTTCGGGCGGGCGCGGAGTCGGAGTTACTCGGTTGATGCGTGGCCACGCGCAGGACGGTTCGAGGGCCTCAGCAGCAGGCGGTGGTGGTCGGTATTCCGCAGTTGCCAGGAGGGTCTCCTGCACGCCGCGTGCTGCACGGACGAGGTCCTCCACGGTGTCGAAGTCCCGTTCGTGAAGGTACACGTGGAAACGGGGGTGGGTCTGTCGGACGATGCGAGAAACTCTCTCCGACTCGGGGACAGCTGACGACGCTCGGTTGTACAGTTCCTGCATCGCCCGGATATACTCGACGAGGCTTTCTTCTGGATGCTGCGTACGTCATTCGAGCTCCCGCTGGACTCGGGAGTCGTACCCTGGTGGCAGGAACTCTTCTCGGAAGCTGCGGCGGAACGCCTCCAGAGACGGAAAGGGAGTTTGCAACACCCACCATCGTCTCGCGCTTGCTTGTAAAGCGAGGGGGATGATGCGTTCCAGCACGTAGCTCTCCGAGGCGCCGGATGCTCGGGCGTAGACGTCCAGTTCTTCCAGGAAGTCGGCGACGGACTTCCTGTCGTCGAACCCTGCGTAGTAAACGGGTTTTATCAGCTGCTACCAGTCTAACATCAACGAAGGTGAACGGCCAGCATTATAAGGTTATTGTTATAATGCAATTAATTCAAACGTGCAAGCGAGTTGGACAAGAATGAAGAAAATAATCTCTGGAGACGGGGAACAAGGAGGACAAACGACAAACAACAAATCTCGGAACACAGCTTTGAGACTGGAGCGCCACCGAACAATTCCGCCTGGTCCTGGTATCGAACGACGGAATGAAAGCATCATCACGACGCCGACCACGACCCGAGGTGGTTCTCGCCGTTTGTCTCAAGCCATTCTACACTCGATAGAACTGTGAACATCTTTATGTTCCAGATGACTCCTTAGTGTATCGCTCTTTTAACTTGCCTTGTTTTGATTTGTGTTACATCGGGGCTATGCGCATTTTAAAAGGGGGAGTAATGCCATGCGCTTACGTAGCCGAGTTGGCAGCGAGATGGACTCACACGCAGGTTGCTCGGGTAGGATTCCAGCACTGCATATCCCAGTCATCTTACCTTTTTTATGTAAGTTGAAGTTTCGAGAATGTAGGAGAGCCGTCTGGCTTCTTCATGTTCAAAGTGTATACTTGGAGAAGAATCGGGGCAGATTATCAAAGAAATTAGAGTAAAGACGCAGGTGAACTGGTGACGAATCATAGGGCAGAATATTTGACGCTCCCAGGGAAGGCTCAAAAGAAGCAGCACCGCGCCGTACGGAGACAGTCTTTCGCCTGCGCTCGGACCTGCGGTTACGCCGCCGACACCTGTTATCATCCGCTCAGTCTTATGTTGTTTGGGCACAGGTTCGCCCTCTTAAACGTTTAGTTTGCTTCAGTGATTCCTCGGCTCAACAACTGTCATTCGTGACAATAACCGAACTGTTCTACTATATTTCCAATGTGGTATAGAGGTTGAACACCCTACTGAAAATTCATCTATGGAGCCTGCCAGGATTTCTGAAATGTTTTGACGTACCCATAAACAATGTTTGAAGTGCTTGACATGTCCGTCAAAGCTTTCTCTGGGGTCTGACGTACACTTCAAGAATTCCTAAAGGATGTAAGGGACCCGTCACAGCTTTTGGGAGGCCTGTGGGGTCTGTCCCAATCTTTTCCGTGAAACCACTGCACCCATCAAAATCGTTTTAACGGGTCTGTAGGAGAAATCATGTGACACTCCAGAATATATTTCATCGGAGAAACAGCTCGGCCATTTCGCATCGGGTTGCGGACGAGTTTTAAAAATTGAGGAGACGTTCTTCCGTTCCTTTCTGTCATGGCGCGGCTGCAGCGAAGGGGAAACAAGTCGCGCACGAAAAAACCCGCTGTGGAAAGGAGGTCGCTCCTCTTCACTTCAGCAGTCCTAGTTTCCGCACTGTTTTTCTTCGCCAAGTCCTCTCTCACGAGGTCGAAAGGGTGCGTGGGGAAAATCGGAGGGGGTCGTTTTGCTGTTTGTTTGTAGATAACCACTTTTCCGTCAATCGAAATGCAGCTTTTGTTAGAAGCTGGTCGCCCAGTTTTTCCTTCGTCAACGATTTCAAAGTAAATGCACAACAAGGAACGGACGCTCAGTGTTGGCTTACCGTCCATGCATGCAAATTCATCTTTTGCTGCAGCCGGGTGTGCGCATTAAGAAGGTCTCTCAGTGCCCTGCTGCGACTGTTCGTACGACCGGCTTCCGAAGCATCCAGCGAGCGAAAAAACGCCGGATACGACACCGTGATTGTGCTCAGGATTTCGTTCACAACGTCGGATGTTCGTTGCGCGTTTTTACTTTTCGCTAAACGTGCTACTGACAGTGTGAATGTGTCCGTATGATGCACCTGATGTGTTTTAATAGCTGAACTACCGCACATCTCAGGAATTTACCCAGCGGCATTGTGAGTGCTTTGGAAGACTTTTTTGCAACAAATTATTTGGTTGTTTTTATTTGGCCTGATCGCTTTCGTCTACAGCTGTTTGCGCCCGGGTTTGAGCAAACGTTGCTTCTTATAGTATTTTTGAGTTACAACATGCATGTGAAGCTCAATGTCTGAAACAAATTCTTAATAACGTTTTAAACTGCATTTTCGGTCTATGATTCACAGTCATTTGTGCATCTAAAGGGTTATGTGTTGAGGGGGTCTGAAAGGCTAAAGGGGTTTGTTGGGCTGAAGGGGTTGAGGCGCTGAGAGGGTCTCGTAACACATCACTGCTGAAGTGTTATTTTCAAATAGGGCATACTATCCCCGTCACGTGAACATATAGTTCAAATAACAGTCGCAAAAGTGGCTCCCGCCTCTCAAAGTAGGGCGCTTGTATGGTGGAGCTAAGGTTTGGAATTCAATTGCTTCTCGTGGCCCTTGTAAGTTGCATTTGATATACTTCCGTTTGTACAGCGGGAATTAACGTGCTAACGTCTACTTAAGGTATAGTTAAGGTGATTGCTTTTGGCTGAGCCACAGATTTCAAGGGCACAAGAGCATTTTTTTATAGACTGACACTTAACTTGGTATTATGAGTAATGAAAAATGCCAAGACAGGGCTCATCGTGTTTAAACATTTAACTTATATCTTTAAAGTTTACTTTATTTTGAGCCATTAATTAGAAATTGGTCTTGACGGAAGGTGCTGGTTCTTTGATTATCAGTTGTCAGGTTGTAAACCAGACCGATGTGCTTACAATTCTACCGAGGCATTTTAGCTGCAAGATCTGCCTAGCTTCACAATACACGGGTGGTTAAATTGAATATTCATAGATTTGCTCTAATTATTTGTATGATTTTGTTATTTCTTGAGCTGCTGTGTTAAGTGATTGAGGGTTACTGTTATGCTTTGTTTTTTGCAGAAGACGTCCTTTAACTCATTTCGCTGGTGCTTCAAGTCTGCTACCAATACTTGGAGCACATAGACCAGAATAATAGGCTGAATGCAAGGTTTGAGGGACTGTGGACTCCTGGTTCGCAGTCAGCCAGAGCACAGGACCAGGCAAACACCGAAGCCCTTGGTGCTTCATTTCAAGAGGACACGTTACTGTTTGACACTACCAAGTCTCATGGAAATGTTGACAGGCTGCTGTTGGTATATTAAATTTTATTCTTTAGTAGAATTAAGACTCAGAGCATTGATATCACTCTTATACGTCGGACCATTCCTTGACCAATATTTTTCGAAAATAATTGTTAGGTATACATCCTCATGTTGATTATGTTTCAAGGCTCATTTACACATGCACCACGGCTCTGGCGTTTGGTCCCGAATCAGAGCGAAGCCTTTAAATTGACCACATAAATCGGCTTAGTAACGCCTTGCACTATGATTTCCTAGATAGGTGCCTGAAGGATGTGCATGCATTACATAAAAATTTCAGAGAACGAACTTACCTGAGTAAAAGCTAGAAAAAAAATGAAATACCTTTACAAATCTCTGTAATGCGAAATTAGAGAGCAGCTCTTGAGAAGGAGGAGAGGAGCTTAAGGAGGGGAGGGTTCACCCCTCCTCCTCCTCTGTTCCCTCCTCTTCTCCTCCTCCTGCTCTACCCTCTTCCTCTCCTCCTCCCCTCCACCTCCCGTCCTCATTCTCTTTCCCTCCTCCTCTCCCCTCCGTACCCTCCCTTCTCCACAGTTTCCCCAATAGATTTTTAGCTAGAGAGTTGACGCCACGTGACCTCAACACCACCTCAGTTTCCACGCTAAATTTATTGGGAAATTGACGTCACATGACTTCATGTCACGCCACCCATAAACAAATTCAGTTTCTCCGCTAGATTTAGCGGGGAAATTGACGCCACGTGACCTTAACACCAATTCATATTTCCACTAAATTTAGCGGGAAAATGAGGTCACATGATTTCGTGTCACGTCACCCATGAACAAATATAGTTTCTCCACTAGATTTAGTGGGAAAATTGACGTCACATGACCTCAACACCAATTCAATTTCCCGCTAAATTTAGCGGAGAAAATGATGTCACATGACTTCGTGTCACGTCACCCATGAACACATTCAGTTTGTCCGCTAGATTTATCGGGAAAATTGACGTCACATTACCTCATGAATTCAATTTCCCGCTAAATTTAGCAGGGCGGTTACGCCGACTGCGACGCCGCGAAACGCGGAAACGGGCGCCGAAGAGCTGTGCTCTAAAACGATAACTGGTTCTCTCAACCTACGGCGCCTTTTTGCTAACCGGCACCCTCTGACTGGCGTGCGCCACAGATAACAGATGAAGGCAGCGGCACCGGCGGCTTACTGCAGCTCAACAACCACCTGGTCGCGCCAAAAGTAGACAACCTTTTCAAATTGTAAACTGCGTGCTCTTTTTCGTCGCTATAATGGTCAGTACATGTTTCTTTTTCGTTAGCAATAAAACACAATAAATACACACAAAACGAATAAAACCAATGGTTCGTTGAGTTATTTCAGATGCATGTTGTCTTCTTACGGCGCGACCGGGCGGCAACCTAGCTGCCGTAGCCGCCGGGGCTGCTGCCGCCATCTGTTAGCTGTTGCGTCAGTAAATGGGTACGCGATTAGCTTACATACGCCAGTACGTAAAAAAAAAAAACACGTTTTGTTTTTTCTTGGGTACGTTTCTGCTTTAAATTTTGTTCTGAAACTTCCACCACCTTCAAGTAATGGTAAATCGTAGTGTGCTAGGTTATCAAGATGACCTATGCAGTCACCAAAGGCCTCAGACAAATTCGGGATCCCGCGGGACATCACTGCTATTAGTCAGTCGTGGTAATACTCCTGATCTTACTTATGCAATCCTGACTTCGCACTTTGTTAGTGATATCACACTGGCAGAGTGCTGCATCAGTGATAAGATAGTTTCAAGGAAGCGCTGTTTTTCTGTTAATTTAGCTATCTGCGTGCATGTGAACCAGCCTTTATAGACGTTTCCTGACAATTGAACGTTCAACTCTCATTCGTGACTCCAGATTTATTTTCACCTTAACATGTTTGCCGGGCACACAATTATGATGAAAATGAGTATTTTTGCTTCTTCCACCTAGTGACTGTGTGAGAATGAACAAAAGTATAGTTTGTCAGATTCACTAGCATGGAAATGTGCATATAAATTGCAATTGCTTAAGCTTATATGCGGCGATTCAAGTGGGATGCAGCTTCACCCTAGGCCACTTTATTTTGTCTGACTTCCCAAAAACGTGCAATAAGCTCTCAATTTTTTCAGGTGCCGAACTTTTTCACATGCTTCATCTCACAGACGTTTCTGTGGGACTGTCACTTACTCTTTAGAGTTATTAGGATCACGAAGTTACACTGGCTTAGATTTTTACTAGGTGCATGTCACTTAGTAAACCATAAGAAAACTAACACACCAATTGTAGGAAATAATAAACATAATGTTGGATGTGAAATTTAAAATTAGGTGTATACCATGTCCCTTTCTTTTAAACGGTCACTCAAATGGCGCTTGAGATTGTCTATTTATGGGGATAACTCAATCTAAGGGCTCTAAGCATCGTGATAGACATGGAATTACACTAATGGGCGGCCGAGTTTCTTACTAAAAATCTACTCAAAGGTTGTGACACGCCGTGTTTCGTGCGCCTTGGAGCACAAACTATGCATCGCCGTCGGACGGCGTTTTCGAGCAATAATTGCTGTAAGAACTGTAATAACAAAAACAGCTTGACGCAACAAAAATAACAATTTAATTAAACCTTTCGTCTCCCATGCGGGGGGCGAAACGTTTAATTAAATTGTTATTTTTGTTGTGTCAAGCCGTTGTTTTTATTAAAGTTATCATCTCTTCGCCCGGCTTCTGGAGTATTTTCGCATAATTGCTGTATTGCGTCTCTGACACCCAAAGATTTTATGTTTCTTGTCAAAATATATTTACAAAGCGTGTAAAAAGAGCACTAATATTAACGTCTGGAATCTTCACGCAATTAGCTATTTTCATTGGTCAAATTGTAAGGAGGTGCTGGAGACTTAATGATTCCTAACCCCCCCCCCCCCCCCCCCCTTGGCCCGCCCCAAGAAAAAATGAACCAGTGTATTTATATGCGAAGCGCAAGCTCGCATTCTTCCTTTGCAGGGCTCATGGTGACGTCAGAACGCCGAACACTGATTGGCTTTGATTCAAAGATAGTAGGTAGCCCTCAAAGCAAGCTGCCTTGAGGTCTACCCACTATCCTTCAATCAGAGCCTATCAGTGCTCTCTGCCCTGACGTCCCCACAACCCCTGCAGAAGCAGCGCTGCTCTGAGTTTACAAAGACATCTTGCCGTCTAGAACTGGTCGTTTTTATTGACTTAGGCCCAACAAACATTATGCCATCAAAAACAAGTTTCTACAAAAAGCTCGTGAGTGCCTCTTTGAGAAGCATTCAGCGATTTCACCATGTTTGCAATGTCTTCATTATTATTGCTTTTAAGACACTCTTCGTCTCACTTTTCAAGAAAGTCTACTTCTTTCTTAAGGCTTATAAGGTGAACCATAAACATCATAAAGTCCGCAACATTAGTTTCATTGTTGGTCTGTGAATTATAACTTAAGGTTATGCTTTTTAGGTTAGAGTCCCCCTTCCAACACTACACGGGCAGAAAACGGCCAACAGCGGATTGATCGCTGGATGAAGAAATAATATATACCGCTAATACCAATAAACCGAGCGAGCCGCAGCATCGCAATCAGCCATCTGGGACTCCAAACAAGTGAGTTCAGGTGAAGTATTTACTTTACTTTTATATCATGACTTACCAAACTCTGTAAAGTTTGAGAAGCGGAATTTAATTTTTAGGACTGGTTAAGGAGGAACATTATTAACTTTTGCTCCAGTTTCCATTACGGTATAGAGCAAGGATATCGTCTTCTTCTTAAAAAAAAAATAAGTTATAAAAAATATAGAAGCCGCTTTATTGTCTATTTTGCTAGAGTGTTTAAGCAGAACACCATTTTCTCTGACAGCCAGTACTGCAGCATCGTGCCAAAGCAAAATAGTGTCACGCGACGACACCAAAATCTTTGAAAACCATGTAATTGATCGCACCTAAAGCAAGACATCACTAAAACACAAAAGGTCTGGTGTCACACCAAGGCGCTAGGACTCCAGAGCTCTTGTTTCACACCAGAATAACAAAGTTATGATGTCGCACCAGGACACCAAAGCTATAGTGTGAAAATGCCCCAACTCCCGAGCGTGGTAAGCTCTGGTGGCACACCAGAGAAAACCACACTTTTTTATGGTGAATTTTTCATAAGGGAAAGTCAGTAATGGCGGCTTTAACTCGGTACGTGTGTGCAGTGTCTATATATTTAGTTTCCTTCGCAAAGCCTGATCACATAGCCTTGATGACTGCAAAGTTGACAGGGGATTAAAGCTTGGGGACGATAGTCAAATGCTACTCATGGATTTGACACGAGCACGGCGTAAACTCTGAATTTGCTCAAGGCAATCAAAGCCTCGGCAAATGTTAAAGGAGCTGTGCAATGATTTTAACGTTGAAAGAATTGGCATATTCTACTTTTGACTTTGTTCACCTTGTCACAAAGGACAGAAAACACTCCTCCTTCTTTCGAAATGTTGCGAATCCGTCGCGTAATTGCAAGGCGAAAATTAGAATATTCCCCGACCTGCAGCCGCGAGCGGCGGCCATGAGAAACACGCGGCGTGATGTCAATGGGGGTCTTGTAGAAGTATACCAAGCTGTGCGAATACCTGCTCGATGAAAGGTAACGTTTCTATAAATCTTGTCGTTCCAACATAAATATAAATACGTCAAAAACCTGATATCATCGACAAAACCTTTATTATACAGAGTTTTAGTGGCGCCATCTATCCTAGGTCCACAAAACCGTCAGCTCTATCTGCTACCTCGAACAACCGCCAGAAGCCGGAGGGGGAGGGGGACAGAGCCGGACGGGTATGGCCTGACCCGGATGAGACTTTCCTCCTTTCGCCATATTGGTCGCGCTGCGCCCGCCAGCACGTAGTCACGCGGTCGCGAGCGGATGAGTTCTCGCTGCTTACTGATGGCTCTAAAGAGAGAGCTTCACCGGAACCCTGCGCCACCCCCATTGAGGTCACAGCGCACGTTACTCGGAAGATGGTGAAAGAGTTGAGAGGTGCCGGAAACCCCAATCTTTGTTCATTTTTAAAATAAAAACTAGGATATGCAGGCAAAAGCGTTTTTTTGTTCTTTACTTCGAAAAGGTCAAGAGACCAACTCCCAAATTATTTAAGCAAAGCACTGAAACTGCTGCACAGCTCCTTTAAGCTAGAAAGTATTGTTCAAACAATATTGAAAATGTACAAACTCTAAGAATGTCCCGAGCTCAGCTTGTGCCCTACGCTTTGCAATCCCCGGCGAGTGACTCCGGTGACCATTGGTGGAATCTAATTAGAAGGAGGTAAACGGTCACCTGCTCCAATTGTGGTAATTACTGGGGCAAAAACTGCTTCTTTTTTCCGTCTTCCGTTGCGCGGGCAGAAAACTATGCATGTTTTGTAGTTTCGCAACGTAAAGGGTGTGGGGATCACGGCCACAAGGTGGCCGGACATGAACCCGCTGGGCCTAAGGGTGAAGTAGGCGAGGATGACACCAGACAGAGGTCGAGCAGCGAGCTCGAGGGTGGTCAGCGACGGAACGGTGGAAAAGAATGCGCTGCCTCCTGATCATCAAACTTTGAGACATTAAATCCTTCGTGCCTTGCGTTGTGTCATCTTCGGGGAGGTCGAGGCGCTCGAACGTGGCACCCGATCAGCTGGCCTTCACTTTTAGTCGTCCCTTGTAGCTCACACTCGACGCATTCCTCGGACATTTGGAGGAAACGGTGCACCGAACTCGCTGAACGCTCGTTTTTGTGAGAGGGACGCTGCTTCCAAGAGCAAGGCTCAGAGAGGGTCGGCTGCCGCCGGCCGTGTTTCGATGAGTGGAGTCATGGGCTCCCAAGAACTGTCGGAGCCTGGGACCCCAGCTACGGCGGCGGTCATGGGATGTGTCAGTGAGCGCATACGCTCAATGATGGCTATGTTCCAAACGCATTCGGGGGTGTTTGGAATGCCTGGTCTATATCTGTATCCCGACCGTGGTTGAACGTCCCGATGTCGATACATTGAGGATACTCTAATGAAAAATTGGGCTCCGATTTCCTGGGTGGCCTGGATGCGCACATAGCCACCTCCGCCAACCGGGGACACATTGGAGTCCGGCTGCGCATGGACAGGAAAGACAGCGGACTCTCAGGTCGGGTATCAGTTTTAGTACGCTGCACGAAAGAGCAGTGTACCGTAACTTTGTGTGAAATGGTAAGCACGAAAAAGCTTGTTGAGGTACAGAAAATAGATATGTTCTGTCTGCAGCTGGGAAAACTTGTGAAAATTGTAGTTAGCACAAAGAACGCTGGCGGACAAGTTATTTAGCCCTTGGATTCATAGCAGGGAGTCGAAGACGGATAGTTGCCTCGCTTTTCCCCAAGGATTGATAATAAGAAGTATAAAAGTCTCCCATTAGGGCCTGATTCGCTATGGAAGAGGTTCATCAAGTACTTTCACGACTCCGTTCTGGCTGGTCATAGCAGTGCCAGCCAGACTTCCTAAATGTTATGTCGCGCAGCAACATGGCCGTGGGTGATTCGGGAAGTATTACGGTACACACGTATATGCTCGGTTTACTAGAAAGCAAAGTCGAGAGGTGGGAAGCCTCTAGATTTGATGCAATCGATGGTGAGTAACAACCCGTGGGAGGTCGTCGTCTGCAATATTCTTGACACCACTGTCGCAACATGTCGATTCCGAAAGGATCTAGCAGGCGGCACTTTGTGGTAAGAGCCATCATCACCTAGAGTTCAATGTCAGGAGACTTGCTTACGTAGAATCCCACCCAATCAGCAGCGCAGCTTGCAGTTTCGCTGCTAGCAATGGCTCCGTAATGGGAAGGGCCCTACGAGGTAAAGACGCAAGTGTCGCGTCTTACCTACGGAGTCGCTGAACTCAATATAAACGAGCAGCCTGGACACGTTCACGTCGCTGATTTCAAGGATTATTTCCTTTGAGAACAGAAGATGGGGAGTGGTCAGCTGTAAAGACAAATTGCGCGCGGCCCATAGCGTGGACCAGGCGCGGTTGTCAGCCGATTTGGGAGAATGTTGAAAGCACCTCAGTCCTTCGCAAGAAAGAATGGCGCAGAGTGCAATTATTCTGCACGCATTTAACATTGTTCTATCAAAAAGAATACCCCCTGGAATGACCGGAGTGGAGGAGCTTGACGTGGCGCTGGATACGAACGGTCACACTGGGGGAGCCCACTTGGGCAGGGCGTGAACGGCACGGCTTTCCTGGTCACCCAGGACGGCCATCCTAGGATACGGTGGTCCGTTTCGCAGGTCACTCCAGAGGACGCTTGGTAGTAGAGTCGTTCGGTATCGACAGGGCCCACTACCGAGCCCGTGGAGAGCGGGCTCCTCTGTTCCCGCCGGTGAACATTCCGCGAAACGTGTCAGCTCCGACCGCGGCGCGCATGAACATGGATCAGGCTGCTTTGCCACGCGGTGGCCACAAGGACTGTGTCTGAGAGACTAGGAGCAGATCACTTCGTCTCATGAGGGCGGTGAAAATATCAACCAAGACCAGAGGCAGGGAAGCCCGGAGTCACCATCCTAAAGGCCGGTTCAGACACTTGCGTTTGAGTGCGTTTGACTGCGCTGCGTCGAGAACCGAAAGCGAGTCACCGGGACATCTGTGCTTCGTCTGAAGCGTGGAATCCAATTCAAGGAACCATCTTGGCACGCGATATAAGCAGCAGGGATGTCCTGGTTTCTCGCTGCCGCAACGCAGTCAAACGCAGTCAAACGCAACTGTCTGAACCAGGCTTAACTCCCTTCCGAGGACGTACGTTAGTCCGTCAAACATTGCCCCCTTGACAATGAGAACAGGTGCTGGCTGCGCGGCGCCCCCCTCGTACACCCGAAAACACACGAGGCGGGAGGCGTGCACCAGGAGCGGCTGAAGACGTTGCCTCTCCCTGCCAACTTGGAGGTCGCAGTTCATCTGCTTTGACGTGACAGGGCGCACCTGCTCAAACCAAAGGCCCCGGGCACCATTCAGCATCCGGGATGCCATGCCGCCGCCACGAACGCCTTGCATGATACCGCAACCGTCACCGCACAGCCCCCGTAAACGTCCGCCTGCCCAGACTTTGCCGTCTACGTCTGCTCCACGCGCGTTACTGCTGCAGTGATCGTCGAGTACGCGCCCGTGTCCGAACCCGGCGATTTTTTTTTTAAGAATCCTTAAGCTCCCCGCAGTCCCACATTCGAAGGGGGGGCCGGACATGGGGCCGTCGTGGCCAAAACGAAAAAAGACGAGGATGGCACGGGGCAAGGTGGGGGCGGCGAGCTCAAGAATGGTCGGATACGGGACGGTGTAAGGGCAAGGCGCTGCCTTCAGATCGTTCAACTGTGAGACAGTAAATCATTCGCACCTTGCGTTATGTAATCTCATTCGTGGCTATCGAGGCGGGGCTAGATCGGGTGGCGGCTAAAGATGAAACCCCACATTATATTGGACGGTTTGCCCCTCCTTAAGCGACCGGCGACCTGGTTACCCCGGGGTCACTTGAGGTCACCAAATCGACCCCCAGCTTAGTGCGGATCCCCGGTCAACATAAGATGGCAAGGGAAAGAACACCCGGCCTCAACCTGTCCGTCTAGCCTTGGGAACCCCGGGCGACCAGGTCGCCTAAGAAGGAAAGAACCTGCCCAGATGATGTGGGGTTTCATCTTTAATCACCACCCGATCAGGCCCCGCCTGGTTCGCCCCAAAAGGGAGCACCCAATTCAACCTTACCGAGAAATCCATTATAACTTTTCACTATCAGGATTATAGAACTGCAAATCTTTGTGGGATTGTTTCTAGAAAGCTGAAACCCATATCGCAGCCAAAGGAATTATTTTTGAAAACGTGAAATTTAGAAAAAAAAATCGGATGGCTTTCCAGTTCTATAATTCACATAGCGGAACTTTATGCTGGGTTTTTTGGGTAGGGAAGGTACAAAGGGTTTACTGTCTCACATTTCGACGATCTTGAGGCAACAGTCTGGTCCTTTCCCTGTTCTGCAGCCGACGTACGTATGCACGTCGGCTGCTGACCTACCTTCAAAGATGGGGCTGCGGGGGCTTGAAGATGCTTCAGAGAAGAAGTCGCCAGGCTCGGGCACGGGTGCGTCCTCGAAGGCCACACTCTAAACATTCAGGACGTCGTCTTACCCAATTTTGTCCCATATAATGCACCACAAAGCTATACTTCGACGTACAGAGTACTGACGTCGAACAGACGTCCCCATCTTTTACGAGGGGCTTGACAACGGTGAGATATGCCTCATTAAACAGCTAAAGTACGTATCAAAGAATACAAAAATAAAACACTGAGCTTCTACACTAGAGCTAAAAACGGTTACTTTTTTGTATTCATTAACACGTGCGTTAGTTATTTTTATAAGTTGTACAACTCAGCTATCAAGCCGCTCGTGAAAGGTGGTGCCGTCGGTTCGACATAAGCCCGCCTTACCTCGAGTTGAAGTTTTGGGGTGTCTTATACGGGACAAGTGGTGTAAGAATATAACTTTTTTTTTTTTTTTTTAAGAAAGCACTCGAGCAGCGACGGGTGTAGGGCAGCTAGGCACAGACGTTAAAATCTCGGAAGGCTGACGTCGACCCGGGCTGTGCAGTGACGGTTGCGGGGCCGTGGACAGCGTTCGTGTCTGCGGCGTGACCCCCAGGAGATGAATGAGGCCTCGGGCCTCGGCTGCGAGCAGGTCGGGCCTATTTCGTTGGAGCAGCTAAACTGCCGCCTTCACGTTGGCCGGGGGAGAGATCGTTTTCAGCCGCTTTTCGTGCACTCATCCGGCTTCATGTGTCTGTCCTCGTAATCCAGGGAGTGAGGCCAAACGAGTTAGCGCGTGCAGTCACAAAGGAGCCGGGATAGTGTCACCCGGCGGCCCGGCCTCTGGTCTCGGTTGGTATTTCCACCATCGTCTAGAGACGAAGTGGACTGCTCTCATACCCTCGGACACCGTCCTCCTGGCAACCGCGTGGCAGGGGGGTCTTCTACAAGCTGTTCCCCCCGACGTGTGAATGTAGGCATTCAGGCCATGTAGAAAGCGCGAAACGATTTTTCTTCAGAGTATTCTGAACATAGCGATTTCTCAACGTTCACCGCGATACGGGTACCAGCGTAGGTCCGGCATTCCCCATACCCAAGAAAGCGTTTCGAACATAGCCGTCATGACGTTCATGAGCTCATCGACGTCTACCACGCCCGCCACCGGAGCTGAACTCCCAGGCTCCGACAGCGATCGGGAGCCCATGACTATTTTTACCGGAACTCGACCGGTGGCGTCCGATGCTCGCTGAGCCTCGCTCGCGGAAGAAGCGTTCTCATTCGCTGCCAGGCTCAACCTCGTATCGACAATCATCGTTGGCTCGCACGATAACGAGCGTTGAGCGAGTTAGGTGTGCCATTGCCCCATAATGATCGAGGAACGCGTCGAGTGTGACCTTCAAGGAACGATTGAAAGTGAAGGCAAGCCGATCGGGCCCCGCGCTGGGCGCCAGGTAATTTGGGGTTTCATCTTCAACCCCTGACCGATGAGCGTCGCCACGATCGCCCCGAAGGAGATCGCACAATCTAATACCCCTGTCAGACGCGCACGTTAAATGACATTTAAGCGAAATGACATTACAGCTCGGCCAATGAGCGTGAGCGATGAAGAACCAGGATCACGAGCTGATTCGCCGAGCGGTGAATGACATTCGATCAAAATGACATTTACTTTCCCGTCTGACAGGGGTATAAGGTAGAAAAAGTCAACTCTCTCAGAGTTTGACGATGTTCCGTAGCCGACCATTCTCGAGCTCGCCGCCCAAGCTCTGCCTCGTGCTTCGCCCCTTTTCTTCTCCCTTGGCCATCGCGGCCGCGATCCCCACAAAGTGCCAAAGCTCTTTGCGTGTGGATATATGGGTGGCAGCATAATTACGGCGCAAAGGATTGATGTATGACTGCTCCAACGAGCTCGTACCTGTCACTGCGCTGTCAGCTTAGTGGCAATTAGAGTATAGCACCGGAGGATTTCCTGGAACGGTTTTCCCGGCAGAAGCCGTGTTTCGTGTGGCCCCGTCGTCCGAAATGTTTTCAGACGCGAATGGCATTATGCCTCCTTGGCAAGTTCTGGTAGGTTCTGGGTGTTAACTATACCAGAAAGACGAAAATAAGCAGCACGGCAGTAACCACAGTTTCAATCTGAAGGTATGCGCTTCTACTGTGGTCTTGACCAACAAGGAATAATGAAATATGTGTTGTTCGCGCTATCGAAAAGGACCATCAGAAATATTCTGATGGTCTATCAGGCTGATGGTCTATCGTATTGTGGGACATTGATGGCCTGATGGTTTGATGGCTTGTTGGTGTGATGGTTTGATGGTCGGTCGTATTTTGGGACATTAAGGGTTTTTGGTGTGATGGTCTGTCGTATTTGGGACATCTGACGGCCTAATGATGTGATGCCCTGTTGGTCTAATGGTCGGCATAAATTTCTAATCGCACATATGTAGCGCCAGTAGAAAAAGATTCCATTACAGTCAAATGTCAACTTTATTCTGTGCCCATTACACACTTGTGCCCGTTACTTGATAAACAATAGATTGCAATAACAAATTACCGAGCCTCAAATTTAATGGATTACCGTTACCAATTACTTTCGCTGAAAATAAACGGATTAATTTACTCGTTACATTGCAAATTACTTTCACGTTACTTTTCCCGTACACTCATCAAGAAAATGATAAAGCATTGTTGTTTTCAAAAAAAATTCAGCAACACTACTTTCCTGTCCTGATACGCCCGCATTTTGGACGTCCTTGCAAAAATACAATATTGTATTTAATAAGAAGAATGTAAGTGCACTCAGTTCACCTGTAAGCTGACAAGACAGCGAAAGCTGCAACTACACCCGCCGTCCCGCTAGCTTACGGCGACCGGAAACGATCCCTGGCATGCTGCAGACAAAGCTAACGGTGCGCATGCTCAGCAGGAGCGTCTACCTTCGCTAGGAAATCAAGAAGACAGCGCCTTGGCGCCTATCTGGCGTTGTCTTCTTGATCTTTGTTTTTCGGATATTTGTATATGCTAATAATCCCTGGAGAAGGGGGTCAAAGGACAAACACAACTCTCCAAACACAGCTAGGTGGCCCTTGCGCGGATGTAAAAAGCCGCCCGGTTGTAATATCGAACCAGAGACTGCTTCATTTCCAGTGAAGCGCTCTACCGACTGAGCTAACCAGAAGTCAGACGTTTTTCAAGCATATGCCTTAAGGCCCGTTCACACACATGCGTCCGTAGCGACCGCAACGACTGGAACAACCGAAACGACCATTGCAAGGGTCTGCAACCGTCAGTTGCCACAGCGACGGAGGGACGCACGCACGTGTCGTTCACGACGCATGGAGTTAGAGCGAGCCCAACTCTCCCCGCTGCGTGGCTGCGTTGGAGACAACCGAAACAACCGCAACGACACACCAATCACACGTCGGGGAGAACTCGGTCGCGCGCGTTGCATGCAGGTCGTGCCGGTCGCGGGCCGGCTCCTTCTATCTGCAAACATGACGTCGGTGGTGATCGTCGACGTGGACGGCGTGGTGGAAGCTCATCGTTCCGCGTAAAAGCGCTATCCTTGACTGTGAATGTTCCTCGTGTGTCGCTATGATAACCCAGCACGTACTAGGAGGGAAGATCTACCTACTCGTGCGGCGATGTCGTGGCGGCACTCTCAAGATAGCAGAAACGCCCGTGTCGTCGTGTTTGTTTACTTCGACTACAGTGGTGCTTCCTAAGCATTTGTGTCCTCGAACATCGCCCGGATTTCTTATTTGGCGCATTTCATGCGTGTGCTCAAGTTCAAGGTATTACTGGCACGTACCGTATAAAGGATGCGAATTTGCCCGCGTTTTCATCACCGGAGAAAAGTGATTAGTGTTAGCAATCCTGAACGCTCGCAACGTCTATCTGATCACGAAATCATATTTCTACGTTGCTGTATCCCTGCTAAGATTACATCGTCGTTTATAATCGTAGAAAAGGCGTGTAGTGAGATTGTACTGTTGGCAAAGTCGTGTATTAAAGTCGTGATCGACCATGACGGCGTACTGCATCTTTTTCTTTTCTCTTTTTCATCCATTCTACCCTGCAAGCCTATCGTGAAAAGAAAAAAAAAAGCTTTAGGTTATAAAAAATTGTCTGTCTATTTTCTGTTACAGCATTCAGTGGCAGTGCGTCCCCTTCTTTTTAGAGGCACCGCTGAAACAGCTGACGGCGGCGTAGAAGTGGTCGCTGTGCTGACGACCCGCTGCGCTTGTTGCAGGAGTGTGTACGCGCGGCGCAGAGCGGTCGTTCCGGTCGCTCCGGTCACAACGGACGCAGTCCTAGAAAACGCGCTCGTTGCAGTTGTCTGAACCAGCCTTTTACACGTTTTTCTAGTGATTCTAGTGACCGGTCGTAAGACAAATCGGGTTTGCTTTTCTGTTATTCTCCTCTCCCCGATGTTTTCCATTTTGTTGAACTTGCTACCTTTATGCTGCTGAATTGCCTGTTCATGTTGCTTCTAGTTTCTGTAATATGTTCATGTTTTTAAAAAAGTAACGAGTAATTAAAGTAATCAGTTATCAATACTTGTAACGAAATTACATTAAAAATTACCTCCGTAAAAAAGTAACGTGGCAATTACAAAATTACTTGAAAAAGTAACGGATTACAAGTAATCCGTTACTTTCAAGTCTGGCTTATTATTTCAATAAGGAACATCCGAAGCGTTGAGTACCTTACTAAATCCCCGTGGAAACCTGTCTGTCTATGCTGGAAAAAGCGGTGGAGAAACTGCATCGTGACGTCGCCGGTGGGAGGAGCCTAATCTCCATCGCCAACAAACTACATCGGAAGAGAACTGCGCCGTGACGTGCCCGGTGGCGTCGCCGAACTGTGGGGATTGAGTTCAAACTACATCGTTTTTTTTTTCTCCCTACAGGGAATTTCGGAGAATCGCAAAACTCGGCAGTGTAGGGTTCTAGAAAGCAATACTCTTAAGTATCCGAGACGTATAGTGCAGAGCAATTTAATTAAACTATTTTTTGTTGAAATTTCTCGCATGAAATATTTAGTTTACTTAAGTTACACAAAAACTATTAGCATTTGCTGCAGCCCTTTACGTTGCGCAGGCAGGAAGTCATGGCCGACAACATAAAGCGGAAGTCCTCGCATGTGGGTCCACCAGATTAGCCTTCTGAACGACTTTTTGACAGAAAACCAAGTTTTAGTGAGGGCCGCCACTGACAGTCCTCTGACCAAGCCTGAGCGGGACGAGTTGTGGGAAAGAATTGTGGACGAGCTGAACACCCAAGGCCCGTCCATCAAAACGCGAGCAGAATGGAAGGGTCACTGGAATACTCGTGTGTACCACGCCCGAGCTCGGGATTCGGATATAGCGTGTGCTGCTCGGCCGTGTATCACTACTGCGTGGTGCACGTTAAAAACCCCAGGCTAGCAGTCGTACTGCACTGGCTAAATTTCTCATCTAAAGTGGGTAACAATTTCGCCATGTTCAGGCAGACTAACCTCCTGCTGTATAAGCAACGAACGACAAATTTGACGTTTTGACTTTCCCTGACTGTGTTAGTGCAACTTCTCTCGTGCTGCACGAGAAAAAAAATGTTCCTTCGGGGGTTAAATTTTCGGTGAAGTAGGAAGCAAAAAAGAAGAAAAGAGAATATTTCCCTCAGGTTTGGTTCGTAGTAGAAGAGGAGGAAAAAGAAAATCAGTTGTTAGTCCCACGGTGTGTATGGTATTTTCTTTATTTGTATGTTTATTCTAGTCCAGCTGGCCTTACCTGAAGTAGTTGCTTTAAAATAAAGTATCTCTCTCTCTCTCTCTCTTTCTCTCTCTCTCTATCTGAAGTATGAACCAACTACCTCAACTTAAGCCTTTTACCGTTGCTTGGCTTTTCACTCAGCCAAATCGCTTATATGGGGTGCACTCAAATGAAAAAACAACCATGTAAGAGTATTTGGGATATTTATCGATCACGCCGCTAAACTTGCATCGCTCGAAGAACTTCCTTTTTGTGAGCGCCTTCTCTGCTTGAGTTTGCTGGAAACACAGCCACTTCGAACCGAGGCAATCTATGATAGCGTTGGTGACATCAACAAGTACGCGACTCACAGAGCACTGGTGAACAATGTTTTCGTCGCTCCCGACGGTTCTCTGGAAGCCGCCAGCGGCGTAGAAGCGTAAAGCTGCGAGGACTTGTTGTTTAACCGTTACCATACGGGGCCCTTCGCAACGCCGCTGGAGCTTTCCGCGAAGCTGGTCGCACAGCCTGCGAGTCACCCCTTTGGTCAGCCGGTATTCGCCCACAAACCTCGCATCGCTCGTCTCGAAAGCATCCCAGTGATCTCTAAAAACTCGATCCGCTGGCGAACCCAACAGTAGAGATGCATATGTTAGGGCCGCTATCTTTTACGATGCAGAACGATCTCCGGCTTCGCCTCGACCACTCAGTTAACTGCATCGTCAAAGTGCATTGGGACGACATTTTGACGTCACCGCCAACTGCATCATTTTACGAGCATAGCTCGAACTGCATAGGAAAAAACTACATTTCAACGTCATGTCACGTGACCCGAGAGAATAGCCAATCAGTGCCCGATGCAGTTTTCTGCATTTTAGTTTGCGTTCCATCATAGATAGACTGAAAGCAAGGTTTGTATTTTGGTTATGGCATGTTATTATTTCTATTTAGAAATGATTGAACATTGGATTATTCAAAAGCAAAAACAAAACGGCAGCGAAAATACACTTAATCCACTCACTACTTTGAGACTCCACGACGCGCAGCAATTTATCGGTGTCTGTTGCGTGGCTAACTGCACTCTTTCCCCATCGTCTATGCTGGGCATGATGGCGTCATGCGACAGCGTTCAATACACTAATTCTCGCCTGCCCGAGAATGCGGTAAGCCTCGAATTTCCGGATTCACGGCTTTGTAAATGTTTTATCTCGCAGACAGTTAGTTCACAGTACACGTACGCCTAGTAAGGTGGATTTCCAATCAAGCAAAGTGCGTTTCTCGGCACTCTCTGCCACATCGTAAACCTGATCTACTTGACGTACAAAGCGGATCAACAAATTGTTTCACCAACGGACAATAACACAATTTAAAACTATGGTTGCAAAAACGTTCCCGAGTATATAAGAAGGTGTTTTCGTTGCCTTTCGAGTATCCTAGGACGATTGTTGAGGCATATTATTACGGATTGAACACCCTGCTTTCAAGCCACGCCGCCGCAGGCTTTCCACAGTGAATGTAATTCACGCATACGCGACGACGTGAGTTTATTGGCGCCTCCTCTCGGCCACTGCCGGAACCTCCTGAATCTAGTCAGGTTCTTCCCACCACGGAAGGATTTCATAAGAAGCACCATCAGGATTTTTGAGTTCTGACAGTCTATCGCAATATCCTGATGGTCTCACCGGGGAAACATCAAAACGTTTCGATGGTCCAACAGTCACCACAAGAAACATTTTGAGGGTCTTTGAGCTACAACACAAGCCTTTAATGGTCCATCAGCCACCATCAGGAAATGTATCATGGTTCATTAGACACCATCAAGTAAGCCTGTCGGACCATCAAAGAAGTCTGACTGGCCATCAAGAAGGTGTGTTGGGCCATCAAGAAGGTGTGATGATCCGTCAAGAAGGTATGAAGGGCCGCCAAGAAGGTGTTATGGTCCATCAAAAAGGTCTGATGGGCCATGAAGAAAGTTTGATGGACTATCAAACGTTTCTGATGGTCTTTTCGATAGGGCGTGGTCCGTCCTTCTATGTGTATTTTTTCTTAAGTATGTATGTCTTACTAGCGCGCTCACTTAATACAATAAAAATGCATTGTTGATCTTTTCGAAGATGAAGACGATGTAGCGCTGGACCATTTCGCTCAAGGTCCCTCGCTCTGGAAGGGCTTTATAATAAAAATCATTGTGTGTGGCGTCATATCGAGCCACTAAAGGAGCTTATGTTAACTCGAACAGTTTCTCGTGTGGTGTTCGTCATACCCGATTCCCACCGCAGGTATTACTTTATTTATAGGTTGCAGTACTTTTCTAAATGAAAGAACATACTGATTTCCAATTCAGGATGGGGTGGTTTGTATTAAAATTCTGAAAGATCGCGTCTGGGTAGATAACTGTTTTCCGGACGTTACTGGGGAAGCCGGCAGGAACACAGCAGGCTAACATATGCAAATGGAAAAAACGAAATATCGAAATGTGCGTAGAAGTGTCGCGTCTGTAACCGCTATCGCCTGTGGACACTCGCATTCCGCGGAAACGGTAGAGCTGTCCCCTTTGACCGTCTCTTGTTCAGCGACAGTTTCGCTTCTTGAATCTTAACACGAGGGCAATTATATCTAAAAGCATGCCTTCCTGCATAACCACAAAGCCCTCATCAAGCGGAAAGAAAAGGCTGGCAAAGTTGTATTTTTTTCATTAGATCAGGCAAAAAGCAGAATTTCTGGGCGGACGAAGTCCCCCGTACGCCACAAGAGCCCACGCAGCCGTAACCGCTTTCGGGAAGCAAAACATTAAAAATAAAGTAAAACAAATCAATGTATTTTTTTTTTCTTTCTTGCAAACTTCAAAGCGTTTTTTTTCTTGGGGGGAGGGGGCGGGGGGGGGGGAGTGGGAATTCGGTTCCCCCTCGGATTTCTTCCCATCCCTTTGCTACTCTTTCCCTCTACTTACATCTTTCTCTCACTCATATCATCCTCTCCATCTTTCTTTTATTCCCATCCTCGAGCGTAGTGGGTCTGTTCGATTCAAAAAGTTCGTTGTTTGGGCTCCACGCTTGAGTTTTTTATAGTGAACAAAGGGCCTGCACAACGATTCGAGGGAACAGTTTCTGATTCAATGTAAGATTGAAGCATCTAGATCTTCAATGACGGGCTGCCGGAAATCGCACGGTTATTCCACCAGTGTTTTATTGCGTCTGTGCTCAAGGTAAAAAACGCTTTCTTGTTTAGCATGCTTTAAATCCTTACTTTCTAGATTTTTGTTTAAATTTTTTTATCCCATTTTAGATTATAGAACTATTTATTGTTTTGGAGATTATCAGTATTGTATTCTCAAGACGAATATAAGCGGGTTACGCTGATGCGACATAGCTTTCCTTTGGAACGTAGTTATCTGACTTCGCCTACTAAAATTGGGTTGAGTACATCGGCCTCAAGATTTGCTTACGGCTTGCTTCAAAAAGCGAATTATTCCTTTCTAATGAGTAGTACAAACTGGTGTGTCTCAAACTGCCATGACTACAGAACTCTGCCTGCGCTAGTCGGGAAGAAGCGCGCGAATTTTGTCGGGCCTTGTCATTGGCACGGCCAGACTGGATTCGTGCGCTTCTTTTTTATACGGCCTTTTCCGGCACAGGAGAAAGCATGTGCATGTTTCTGTGAGAGGGTGCTGGTACCTTACTATTTCGTTATTCCATCCTACTAACCCTGCTGCTCGAAGGGGTTTGTTTCTCGTGACCCAGTGGTGTATTGTTGTGTCCGTAATTGCACAGTCAACATCGGGGAACACTTCTTGCGTGCCTTTCCACCAGCTGCCTAGCGATAAATGCCTGAGAACCATTTGGAAAGAAAGGTACAAAAAGGACTGACCTTGTTGTTAACAAGGACCCATCTACGATGTGTGTGTAAGACCCTCTATTTCATTTGTGAATCATTTAGAAGATGTTTGCTTTAAAGGTGATAAAATGAATAAACAATAGAATGCTCATACCCTGCGAGTTTTGCGTCGGAGCATTGCCTTTGGGAGAAACTGCAGCATTTAACCCTTCGACCAGCGCTATATAATTGCGCTTTCTCTGGTGATTCTTAAAATTCACGCCCAGAATTAAAGTTCACCGAATATCACCGAGTGTCTTGCAGCATGTTACGCCCATGTCACATTTATATCACAACGCAAAAAATAGGTCATACCAGGCTCCGCAATAGTTTTCAAACTATTTCCGCGTTCGCTTCTTCTATGACGGCTTTTCCACTTGGCTTTCGCCAGGGTTTACACTCATGGACACCTTTCCCTGGCATTTATAAATGGAGAAAGAAAGCTCGTGTGCACAGATTTGATCAGCGCTTAAACGCGCGCTCCCGTACCTTTGATTCCATGCATAGCTGCAGAAAGTAGTCCCTGAGTATAGCAGTGACAGATCCTACTGTAGCGCTGCGGCGCAGCTCCCGACCGCCCAGTGGCGCTCCGAGACCACTATGCGCCTGTGCCGCTTTGGAAACATAGTTGCTATCATGAATTACTAAAGGCGCCATAAGACAGCAAGCACGTATTCAGTCCGGCCGTGCCAAGGGTACTGTAGTTGGGAGCATTGCTGCTTGGTTTCTGTCACTGCGTGACAATATCGCCTAGTAGTAATATCCGAGAACTGTACGTCCTATTGCCTAAGGATAGCTTGCCCCAGAGCCACTAGATGAGCTACGCTTAGAGTATCGGCACTCTGTTCCCTGATAATTTTGTGGGCGCCGCCATATTGGGTCTTGTGCAGAGTACACCACTGCCGATCGTCATGATTCAAAAGTGCCACTTCCTCAGTATTAGATTTGGTGTTAAAAAGCTCATGTAATATTTCTTTGCTTTCTCGCGAACTGTTTAAACATTTGTGGAGGACAGAAATGCGTTTCCTGAAATTTCAGATAAAGCTTCAGATAACTGGCAACCATCACTTTCAGACGCAAGATGGGTAAGTGTCGTTACTTTGAAACGGAGCCTATTTAGTGGCACTAGCTTGCTCATAAACTTATTCTCGGCCATGCCAGCGTTTATGTGCCTTGAGCTTTTCGGTTCACTGTGTTAATTTCACAACGCAGAAGTAGGAGCTCAAGGGAACCAGTCAGTAAAAATAACCGTCAGTACCCAGCAATGGCGAAACCTGCAATTTAGGTATATAAAGCCGGGTTCACACTGCTTATACATCATACAAAATATAGTCTGCAAACATAAGTCACCGCTATATCCGTAGTTCTAACGGCGCGTGCCAAGTTTCTCCTTGAACTCGTGCTGACTTGCGTTTGAATCTGTTTGCAGACTGTCTTTAGTATGACGTATCAGCAGTGCGACCCCGGATTCGGTTATTCACTGGGTGCCATATATGCGCGCGTTATTCACAGCGCACCCCGGGGGGAGGGGGACGGGGTTAGAGTTGGCTTGGCAGAGGTCCCTGCATCCTCAGATCAAGCTGCTACCTGCTAAGAATGGCGATCTTGATGAAGTGGTATGAACGTTGCGGAAGCTCTGTGGAAGCTTCGCGATTCCGTTCAAGCCCGAGTTGTCTATACATTTGCGCTGTACTTCCGTGAGCGGGGCTGGGGCGGGAGGCATTCAACGCCATAACTACATCGGCCTCCCAACTGTATAAGGTGGTAGCGAAAAATCGTTTCTTTCGATTTAAAATTTGTTTCCGTGCGTTTACAAGCAGAATACTGGTATTTGTAATGTGCAGATGCAAGGTAGTTTCTGGCCAGACAAATAAAAAAGATCTAAAGTTTTGTTTCCGTACCCCGTTAGGATAAAATACAAATTCACGCGCATAACGAAACCGAGCCGATACGCTTCCCAGTTGTGCCCATGCTGAAGAAAAAAAAAATCTTTGTAATGAGATTATGATTTTAAGTATTTTCAAACATAACTTGAGAGCTAAATAGCTAAAAACAGTTGTGTCAATGTTTTCAGACTAATTTATAGCAAGAGAGCAAGTTCAACACCACTTTTGTTTTTAAATACTGAGCTCCGGCAGCCGCTCAGGGCATTTGTCGCAGAACGGTTAAACAAGATTGTTGCGAAGCACATTAGGAAGGATAAATTTGGGACACGAGCGCAACACAAAAATTATGCTTCATAAAAAATATGCTACGGCGGCTGTTGTCAACATCTGTTGCTGCATGGTTGAGCGAAACAGTTACGGCAGGGCTTTAGGAACGGACACTTACAGTTGTACCCGTGCTGCCACAACACTTGTGCAATTGTAAGAGAACTGCTCTTCTGTAGCGCCACTGTGTTGCACAAAATGTTTTTGCGACGTAATTTGTTACCTGAGTCGGAATATAGTTTATTTCGCTTCCTCGATGGACGTCAGATGATATAATTTGTTCAATTCCAAAATAAATTCATCTCAACCACCCCTTGGATTTCATCAGATTGCTTTAGCGGGGCTGTGCGCAGTGCACTCTTGTTCATCATCGAACAAAGGTCATCAAACTGGTATATCTATATGAAAGATGTCGTCGTTTGCAACGTGTAAAAGCGATGCCTGACGTGGGCGCCCAAGCGCCGAATCACTCCAATGTTTTCACAGCAGCACAGCAGCACATCAGCCGAGGGAAAAAAACTTCAAATAGTTGCAGAAAAAACAAAACGGGGAGTTTTTATTTCCATGTTTTGTGTGGTGGTACCATCTTTCGAGAGCATTGCGCCTTCAACATCGACTAAGTTTGCCATTCCGCCACTGCGCCTTATTTAGCCAGCTTTGCCATACGTGCACTTTGGACACAACAGCTGCACCCGGTTGACTGTGATATTGCCACGATTGAAGGCCGATGAGAGGATGAACACTGAGCTGAATATAAAAGTTTAATCCGCGAACTTGTGCCAAACAAAATACAGATCGATCGTAGAGACAGCAGAAAAACGGCCGGCGGTTAGGCGGCGTAAAAGCAAGCTACACTCTAAGAAAAAAAGGAGGAGAAAGGTAGCAAAAGTGACTGTTCCTCCTTGCGTTGGACACGCCCCCCTGAGAAGGGAGGAGCGGAAGGTAAGAAGAAAGGAACAGCGTAGGTTCCTCCTTGCAGTTGGTGCAGGGGCAGAACATCGCGCTACTGATAAAGCGGTCGAGGGTTCGATCCCTAAATAGGAGCGAAGTTTCTTTTTTTTTTTTGCTTTGTTAGTTTTCTTTTTTTTAATTTATCAAAACAAAAATAAACAAAACCCAGACCGATGGAAGGAAAATTAAAGTCCTTATTATCCACCGACGCCAAGGAAAACTATATAAATATCATTGCTACAAGCTTCATCACCACGCTGTTTGATAAACAGGATTTGGGCACCCAGGTTGGAGCTAAGCCGTTGACGCAGAGGCCAAGACGACGAGGTCGGTCCTTCAGTCGTTTCTTTCCCCGTAGAGTTTTCAACATTCATAAAGAAAAAAAGCGCACTCTAAGAAAAAATGGAGGAAAAAGGTAGCAACGGCGCGCCCCCAAGCGGACATGAGAAGAAGGGAGGAACGACATGTTTCGCTTTCGTTTTTCGAGCACGTCGCGCACGTGGTTTAATAAATGTTTTTAAGTTGATTGAGCTTCAGTGGCAGTGAAGGCCGCCTGTAATTCCGTCTTCTAGTTCAAACGTGCAGAACATTTCGGTTGCATTGACGTTTGTACCACTAATTTTATCAAACGAGCACACGAAGCCGCTAGAAACAGCGAAGTTCCGGAGCCAGTGTACGCAGCCAGTGTACGCAGCGCTGCTGGCACAGCAGCGCTGCGTACACTGGTTAAGATGGCCGTCTCTGGATTGCCACGCGGAACTACAGTAGCGGAACCACGCGGAACTGTGTCGACGTTTTCGACGTTATGGAAATCGCAGGAACTGCGTCCAAGGCAGGAAGGTTTTCCTGCCGGCTGCCTGGGTGCCTTCCGTGCTGAATTCGGTTCTGTTTTCGCGTGCCGAGTGCCAACCGGCGTTCAACGTGGTTCTGTATTTCTGCGTGTCAGCAACATAGCAGCAACATCGTGATGGCAGTGTTGTGCGTAGTGAACAGAAGACTGGAATTATCGCCGATATGACCGTGTGTTCGCGTATCAGTGGTGTAACAACAAGATCCCAGGCAGCACGCCAGAGGAATGCCCAACTTGGGCAAAGGTCTGGCAAACATAAGGGCCCAACTTTGGCGCAGTTAGGTTTTTGCACCATGGCACTCATCAGTGCCAAAGTACGGTGCCAACTATAGCCTTAGATGGGCGATCCTAGGGCATGCCAAAGTTTGGCTCTTCTCTGGTACGCCAGAGGAGTGCCAAAGTTGGTGCCATACTTGAGCCATAACTGCCATAGTAAATTCTAATCTGGGAATTCGGGGCATGCCGAGGTTTGGAGTTTCTCTGGTCCGCCAGAGGAGCGCCAAAGTTGGTGCCATACTTGAGCCATAACTGCCATAGTAAATCCTAATCTGAGAATTCGGGGCATGCCAAGGTTTGGCGTTTCTCTGGTCCGCCAGAGGAGCGCCAAAGTTGGTGCCATACATCAGCCATAACTGCCAGAGCAACGCCTAATTTCGGTATTTGGGACGTGCCAAAGTTTGGCTTTTCTCTGGTTTAGGCCCAAAGATGCCAGATGAGAGCCGAACTATCAGAAAATGAAGCCTAACTTTAGCACTTGTTTGGCGATTTTGCCCCAAAAATGCCAGATCTCAGCCGAACTACAAGAAAGTAAGCCTAACTCTGGCACATCTGTGGCAATTTTGGCCCAAAGGTGCCAGATGACTGCCGAACTATAGGAAAGTGAAGCCTAACTTTGGCACTTGTTTGGCGATTTTGGCCCTAAGATGCCAGATGTCAGCCGAACTACAAGCCACTAAGCCTAACTCTGGCACATCTGTGGCGATTTTGGCCCAAAGGTGCCAGATGACAGCCGAACTATCAAAAGGTGAAGCCTAACTTTGGCATCTGTTTGGCAATTTTGGCCCATAAATGCCAAATATCAGCCGGACTACAGGGCAGTAAGCCTAACTCTGGCATTTGTTAGGCAATTTAGGCCCAAATATGCCAGATGACAGCCGAACTACCAGGCAGTGAAGCCTAAATTTGGCACTTGTTTGGCGAATTAGGGCCAAAAAACCCAGACTCTTGCCGAGGAAGGTCAGGTTTGGCTCTACTTTGGCTTTTTCGGGCTTTTTAATGCCCTAAACTCCCAGACAAAAGCGAAATTTTGGGCCAGAACTCGGTGCTACCTGGGATGAGATGACGTAAACTGTCGGGCATTGATGCCGCTGGTCGGGCCTTGATTGGAGGGGGCGGGGTGTCGCAGGTTGACATTCCGCATTACATTAAAGAGTTTCAGACCACTTGAGGAATTAGGTGCAGTCGATCGAAGTGCGGATAGTCATGTTGGAACGCTGGTCTGAACGGTAAGCTCCTATCGTACAGTGGCCAATGTGACTGTCGGTCCCCGGGAGAGATGGCGCTCTGGGGAAAAGACTGGACAGTACGAAATTATGACGGAAAGTACGTATATTTACAATGAAATTTTAGCATTAAAAATAAGAAAAAACAGGTAAAATCGAAAACAAAAAGCTATCCTTTATTTTGCTGTTTAAATATACTACGGTTCCTGGAGAAACTGCCCTCCAAGTGGCGCGCTGGAATGAGCGCTAGAAGTTTTCGAGCTCGCCACGGCGTAGCTGGCGTAGCTCCGTACACTTGCCGCAAGTCACGGCTTTGACTGCATTCAAGTTGATCGAAAAGCGATTTCTCTGCCCGTGAAGCATCACTTCCAGCTGGGTGAATATCTGCTCTACAGAGATTAATTCAAGACGGCAATTCAGCCGTGCGCGAACAGCACAAGTAGAAAAAGAAACACTACAACATAAATAGTGGCTACGAAGTGCCGTGCGGGTAAACAAACTCATGGCTTGGAACCGCATTAGAGCGGCTCGATTTATTGGCCTTCAAATAATTACGGCATGATCGAGCGTTTTCTTTTTAATAAGAGATTCGTCCCCTGAGCCATTAAAAATACTCTCAGATGTGTGACATTGCTGGAAAAAAATCAACATGCTGTGAATATTTTTTATTGCTTAGGGAGTCACCGAAAAAGTCCGTACGTTCAAAACGACCAGTATAAAAGACTGAAACGCAGAGCTCGGGAGTAGTGACCGGGTTAGTGTGCTGTTCTATTGATGATTGTATGTGCGATGCATGTGTATGCGCTCAATGTATGTTCAGCTGATGCTTGTAGTATGCCTAATGTGTCAACATGTGTGTATAATAGGGACTCCCGAAGATCCCGAAGCACTATGGTGGCGTGAGAAAATAAAATATTTTTTTTTGTAGAACATGAATTGGGCGGTACCTAGCGCCCCCTAGCCTAGCGACTTGCAATTACTCTGCTTGAACCTGCCATCTGGTGGCAAGTGATTTAACGTCCTTTTACGCTACGCGGCTACGCCATAATTTCGTGTTACCGTGCTGAAATGAGCGAAGAGGCTGCTTCGGATTTGCTTTTTTTTAAGAGCGGCTTTTAGCTTTCGCGGGCGAATGGTTTATCACCCCTCCGTAATGTGTGGTTGACGCAACGATTGACGAAGGAATTGTGGCTCGAGGAATAGCAAAGGTAAGACATAAAGTGCGCGAACTGGGTGCCGGTTGTCTCCGTTTAACATCGCAGTGCTGACGATGAGAAGACTGAGTGACTGCATGCTTTCGAAACGTAAGTTTCTTTACCTGCAGGGGGAAGCTGGCTTCGGAAATAAATACAGTTCGCGGAAAGCTCGTGTTGCGTTTTTATGTGCTGCTCTTCTCGCCCCGTACAATAGACTTAGTGTTCTCGTTAAGCCTTATTGAGCTCGATTTGCTCGATTTGTGGCCGCCATAATGAGATGCAGGCGACGGAGGAACTTTTGCTCCCCTGCTTTAGGGACGAACGTTTCTCCCTTTCTGAAGGAACATATCTATCAAGAGCGTTCCTCCCTTTAGGGAGGACTATACTGACCCTTTTTTCTAAGAGTGTAGAACGAGACTGAATTCGACAAGGTCCCACGCAGCTCCTTATCTAGTGTGCGTCACCATCTCGAAAACTCGGTCCAGAAGGTTCGACCCAGTGATTTCCCTACACACCCCCTAGGGGGGAGGGGGTGTACAGCCCCCCCCCCATGGCTTGTTTTTCTGAAAGCACCCATTAATTCGCAACGACTCCTCTATTCTCAATGCCCCCCCCCCCCTCTCCGTAAAAATTTAGACCCCTCCCCCCTCCCCCCCCCCCCCCCTATATTCAATCCCTGGGGAAAAAACCCGGTTCGAGCGTCGCGCGTTCAAGAGAGAATGAACAGGCACTTTGAAAACAGGAAAGCAGGACGAAATGATAAAAGTTACGTCCCGAGTAAGAATAAACGCGAATCTCCTAGAAGTCCGTGACCGAGCGTTGCTTGCTCGGCCCTTCGAAACGCAATATCAATGGATGCCTAGTGCCATCTAGCGGGGGCGTCGTAAAAGACGAAGGCACGAGAGGGGGGAGGATCGGAGGAACTTCACCAAACCCGCGCAGCCGTAGCCTCGTCTGCGCGGCGCTACGGCTGACCAACACCACCCCCGCACGCGTCACCACAGTCAGATCGATCGAGGCGTGGGATTGGGCAGAAGTGCTCTGTCAGTGTTCGGCTGGGGCTCGCGTCCAATCAGCGCGTCGTAGGTCGGGCTCGGGCCCAATAGGCTCTGGGCAGGGTTCCAGGGAGCGCCACCGTCCGTTGATCATCAGCGCCACCATGGCCAAATGAGGCAATACTGAGACGGCTAAAATCGGCAGCGCCGCCGGCGTACCCTTGCGAGATTACGTTATTACCAACTCCGAGCGTTGTGTTGTCGCGCATTACATTACCGACTATTTTAAGAATCTATCAAACGTTAAATATAAAAATATGCATCCTTGTGTGGTTGTGTCGTACTAGAATTAGGGAGTTTAAGTAGGTGTCTTCCTTAATAGGTAGAGACAACCCGAAACGGGAGCTAGCAGAACAAAATTGAACAGCGCAAATAAACAAGGACAATTTTTTTTTTGTTTACGTTGTTTGCGCGCGTTTCAAGATAACAAAAGCGAAGACTTCGTCGAGCTTCCCTCCTCTACAACAGCGCACTGCGAAAGCGGAACTAAAAACGCCCCCCCCCCCCTTCCCCCCCCCCCTCCCTCTCATCCTTACCCACCCTTTTTGTTTTTCAAGTGAACTCTTCCCGCATGAATAGCTGACCTCATTTTGGTGATCAGCTTGTTTCCAGTCCCCTCGTCGCCGTGTTGAAGACGATTGTGGTGTCCGAGGAATGTGTTTTTAGTACAAGCTGGCTGTAGTTTGGATGGTGTCGTACGCAGTCGCTCGGCGCAAGCTGATGCTCGTTGTCGTCGATTGAATACGCTGTTCACTTTTACATAGAACAGAAATAAACGCCGCATGGATAACATTTTCTCGTGGGGTAAGTACATTTTTTTATTATTATTTCTTGGGTAGACTTTTCTCGCACCACGGATGAAGTTAGGACCACGTAGACACGGGTCGAAATATAAACCATCTTGGGCAGCTACGCGATCATGTTAAAGGCGCAAACGACAGTCCGTTCTGCAATCGGCGAAGCGGAGAAAGCGATCACTTCGGTTTTCGGTAACTACGATCAAACGTCCTCAAAACGTCATTCGATCAAGATGTGTCCGCGGAGCAGAGAGTAATGACAGTGTCAAAGAACTGATCTGATTCTAGAGACATCGCATCGAATCCAAAGACAACGACGGGCTTCGAGCGCATTAATTCCAAATATCGATTCAAATAGCGCATGTAAAAATGCATCTCAAGTCAGGCAATGTGAACGGAATGCTTATTTTACACGCTTTATGGCATTTATTCATCTCCGACGGCGTTGTATTTTCCACGGTTTCGACGGAAACCTGCGGAGCTTCACGTCTGCTAAGCTTCCAGGGTTGCGATAGTCCGGTACGCAACAGTGCCTACAGCTTCGACGTTTTCTCTTCTGCGACATCCGATAGCAATGTTGAGAATAAAAAGCCAAAAACGCATGAATCAACACCTTCAAATTGATGCGTGTACAGCCCCACGAGCAAGCAGGCTGGCGAAAGGGCCTTCTCAGTGTTGCAAATATTTTGAGCTAGATGGCGCAACGTATCACACCAAACTTGACTGCCCGGAGCGTATAGCCGAGTTAGGGCGATCCGACTCTGATGACGTTTCATACAGGGAGAGGAGAACATGCGGAGGCCTTCTATCTAGGTGGTGTTCGGCTGCCCCGCGCAGCAGAGCTCCAAACGCATAAGTTCGCCATTCATATTCAGGTTTTATATTTTTCAAAAAATAGGAGGTTAAAAAGGGGGGAGGATCGGAGGAACTTCACCAAACCCGCGCAGCCGTAGCCTCGGCTGCGCGGCGCTACGGCTGACCAACACCACCCCCGCACGCGTCACCACAGTCAGATCGATCGAGGCGTGGGATTGGGCAGAAGTGCTCTGTCAGTGTTCGGCTGGGGCTCGCGTCCAATCAGCGCGTCGTATGTCGGGCTCGGGCCCAATAGGCTCTGGGCAGGGTTCCAGGGAGCGCCACCGTCCGTTGATCATCAGCGCCACCATGGCCAAATGAGGCAATACTGAGACGGCTAAAATCGGCAGCGCCGCCGGCGTACCCTTGCGAGATTACGTTATTACTAACTCCGAGCGTTGTGTTGTCGCGCATTACATTACCGACTATTTTAAGAATCTATCAAACGTTAAATATATAAATATGCATCCTTGTGTGGTTGTGTCGTACTAGCATTAGGGAGTTTAAGTAGGTGTCTTCCTTAATAGGTAGAGACAACCCGAAACGGGAGCTAGCAGAACAAAATTGAACAGCGCAAATAAACAAGGACAATTTTTTTTTTTACGTTGTTTGCGCGCGTTTCAAGATAACAAAAGCGAAGACTTCGTCGAGCCTCCCTCCTCTACAACAGCGCACTGCAAAAGCGGAACTAAAACGCCCCCCCCCCTCCCCCCCCCCCCCCTCCCTCTCATCCTTACCCACCCTTTTTGTTTTTCAAGTGAACTCTTCCCGCATGAATGGCTGACCTCATTTTGGTGATCAGCTTGTTTCCAGTCCCCTTGTCGCCGTGTTGAAGACGATTGTGGTGTCCGAGGAGTGTGTTTTTAGTACAAGCTGGCTGTAGTTTGGACGGTGTCGTACGCAGTCGCTCGGCGCAAGCTGATGCTCGTTGTCGTCGATTGAATACGCTGTTCACTTTTACATAGAACAGAAATAAACGCCGCATGGATAACATTTTCTCGTGGGGTAAGTACATTTTTTTATTATTATTTCTTGGGTAGACTTTTCACGCACCACGGATGAAGTTAGGACCACGTTGACACGGGTCGAAATATAAACCATCTTGGGCAGCTACGCGATCATGTTAAAGGCGCAAACGACAGTCCGTTCTGCAATCGGCGAAGCGGAGAAAGCGATCACTTCGGTTTTCGGTAACTACGATCAAACGTCCTCAAAACGTCATTCGATCAAGATGTGTCCGCGGAGCAGAGAGCAATGACAGTGTCAAAGAACTGATCTGATTCTAGAGTCATCGCATCGAATCCAAAGACAACGACGGGCTTCGAGCGCATTAATTCCAAATATCGATTCAAATATCGCATGTAAAAATGCATCTCAAGTCAGGCAATGTGAACGAAATGCTTATTTTACACGCTTTATGGCATTTATTCATCTCCGACGGCGTTGTATTTTCCACGGTTTCGACGGAAACCTGCGGAGCTTCACGTCTGCTAAGCTTCCAGGGTTGCGATAGTCCAGTACGCAACAGTGCCTACAGCTTCGATGTTTTCTCTTCTGCGACATCCGATAGCAATGTTGAGAATAAAAAGCCAAAAACGCATGAATCAACACCTTCAAATTGATCATACATGGGTAAATTACTTCCAAAAGGTAATTTAATTACAATTACAATTACTTTGCTTCAAAAGTAGTTTAACTACAATTACAATTACCACTATGTGAAAAGTAATTAATTACAATTACAAATTACTTTTAAAAAGTAATGAAATTACTTTACAATTACTTTTTTCGGAGAGCGACCCGACTTCGGCCATATGACTTTAAACGAGTTGTATAGAATGCAACGTATTTGTTCATTCCTTACTCCAATGTTCACGCATTGTACTTTACTTTTATGTATTTTGTTAAATTCATGATAGCACTTGACAGTATGGGGAAATAAAGTACTATGTTCTTATATTTTTTAATAACTAATCATAAATTAGTTGATATGCTGCACAACGCTAAAGAAAAAATTGGGTTGACAGACTTTAGTTATCCAGGCAAATAAAAATGTGATAGTTAGTCATATAGGAATATTTGACAAGTATTAATATAAAAGTAAAATCCACATCCGCTAATACGACCACATTCACATACAAACATCATGGTATTGTAAATGATCTACATTTAGTTGAAATTATAATGGCTCAGAAATATATAAGAACCAAATCGGGGCCCCCGAATCATTGGTGACAATATCCACAGGTGCGAGATCAGTTTCCAAAATACTTATGAAAATAATATCCGAAGTAAAACCAACATGAAATAAACTTGAAAATAATACGAAGGAATACATATGCGACAGTGCTGGAAGAGGGACGTTAAAATTACACCATCTTCCCGAGGGGAACCATGTGGTGATGCGGAGCATCGGGGTGGTGCTGACGCTTGCTTGCGCCAACCCACTAACTGACGGGACTGTTGCTTCCATCACACTTCATCGGAAGAACGGAGTGAAGTGGAGTCAACAGCGGTGAACTGATGTAGCACGAGTAACTTTGAAAGTCTAATCAGACCGCACGGTAAGGCGGCGCAAAATGCCCTAACAGCGCTTGCAGGTTTCTTCGTCGAGACCGGGCTGGCCGGCGAGATCTAGGCTGCAACGGACGCGAGCGGTCGGGAAATGCTAGCAGACGACAGCCGCGGAGTTCGGGGAAAGCTCACCTGGCCTGGCGCTGCGACCCGCGCGCCGAAAACTTTTCTCCTTTCCCTCCTCCGGGGAAACACGGTTTCGCCTCAGACCCCGCCCCGGTCACGTGATGGGGAACGCCCGCAGCGCGCTACCGCTCACACTTGAAGGAGAGGAGACTAAAGGAGGAGAGTTGCGCATGCGTAGTGTGAGTGCGGACTACGACGCCGACGCCGCGGGACATAGACCCGAGCAAGAGATGCTCCGCATCTAAAAAACTGGCAAACAATAAAGAAAAATAACTTCATATACAATTAAAATTCCCAACCTCGGCTGAAAGCTTGAGCTTAATTTGTTTTCTTTCAATATTTTGGCACGTTTACGCCATTGTTTTCTTCTCGCACCGCAGACGGCGCTACACGGCGGCGTTGAGGTAGGCTCCAAAGAGGATTGTCTCTCAGCCCGCAGTGTAAGCAACAAAACAACAACCAATGCGACGCCATTTATGTTGTGCGTGTGTGTGAGTTTGTGTCTGTGTGTGAGTGTTTCAACGAGAGCTAGGCCGCTTGTGCGAGCGCTGGGGCTTTCAGAGAGGTTCCGTCGGCGCCGCAAGGTTTTGCAAAAGTAATTGTAATTGTTTCGGGAATTTTGCAATTACTGACGCTAGAAAGTAATTAAATTACAATTACAATTCCTTTTAGCCAAAAGTAATTAATTACAATTACAAATTACCAAGAAAAGTAATTAAATTACAGTAATTCAATTACAGTAATTGAATTACTACCCAAGTATGAAATTGATGCGTGTACAGCCCCACGAGCAAGCAGGCTGGCGAAAGGGCCTTCTCAGTGTTGCAAATATTTTGAGCTAGATGGCGCAACGTATCACACCAAACTTGACTGCCCGGAGCGTATAGCCGAGTTAGGGCGATCCGACTCTGATGACATTTCATACAGGGAGAGGAGAACATGCGGAGGCCTTCTATCTAGGTGGTGTTCGGCTGCCCCGCGCAGCAGAGCTCCAAACGCATAAGTAGCGCCATTCATATTCAGGTTTTATATTTTTCAAAAAATAGGAGGTTAAAAATCGGGCGGTATATTTCAAGCTCGTAATCGATCAGAAAACGGGTTTCTCTAAACATTCTTACGGAATTTCGGTGGTTCGCGTTACAATAGATATAATTTCTAATAAAGACCCTGGTGGCACAAAATATGTCGTGGGTGTATTAAGCGCGCGTTATGACTCGCTATGCTCGGTTGTAGGGAACTTCGGGTGGTTTAGAATGCGCTGGGCATACGACACAACCTTGCGACCTCTTGGTTCATCAGAATGATCGAGACAATTTTAAATTTCTTCAGAATTGCAGCGCGTCGCGAGCATGTTTTAATGAAAAGTTGTTCATGGGATCTCCTTCTTGCTTTGGGTGCTTGTAGGCTTTACATTTGTATCGTTGTTGCGTTGCACGGAGACCTTCGTGGTAACTGAAGGAATCGCGAAGAGAGAAGGTTTATTGCACCGTTCACACTGTCGATTGACTGTTGTACGAAGTTCTGACTGAAACGCCCGCTACCTATCTCCTGTTACGTTATGATTCAGCTTGCGATGTCGCGAGTCCACGTGGGGAGCTAAGCTTCCCCTGGACTCAGCAGCACGCGCCGACGGTCGCTTATGTATGCTAAACTAAGTACCACTCGCCGCCGACACAGTCGTCTGCGGACTTCGTTTCACTTCAAGTCCGACAGCAGCCGACGCTACAATCCAACGAAGCTAATCAAGGCGTGCCAGAAGTCAATCGTCATGGCGCTCGAGTCGTATTTTTACGTTTGCTATCCATCACCGACTAAACCCATTTCTCAAAATGGAGACGCCATGATCTTACGTATTTTTTGTTCTTGTCGGATTATTATGTTTGGTGATAGAAAACTCGCAAAAAACAAGCGCCGTGACAATGCACTTTTAGAACAGTTTGATATGTCCTTGATATGTGTACTGTGGTAGCATTTAAGTATATTCATCTTTGACTAAGTCTGACTCGCCGCCGACGATCGCTTGCGGACCAAGCGTAATGTACTATTTGTGACTCGCCGCCGACGGTCGCATTCGGACCAAGTATGCTGAACGGAGTATTAGTTTCCGCGAACTGTGGACAGCGAGCTAAGTATCCTGGACTAAGTATGAATCACCGCCAACGGCCGCCTGCCGACGAAGAATGCTGTCCTACCTACGACTTTCCGCCGAAGGTCGCCGGTGGACAAAGTATGCTGCACAAAATATGACTCGCCGCCGACGGTCTTCTGTGGACTAAGCATAACTGGCTTCCGACGGTTACCTGCGTACTAAGTACCCTGCACTAAGTGTGAATCACCATGAACGTTCACCTGCGAACTACGTATGCAGGACTATATATGACTTGCCGCACATGGTCGCCAGTGGAATAAGCATTCATGATGAAGTATGACTGGCTGCCAACGGTCCCCGGCGGACTATGGATTTTGTACTAAGTATAACTCTTCAGATATTATACACCAACTCATCTCTGTAATGCCACTCCACTGTAGTGGCGCTTCGGACGTACGTGAGGCCTGGGTGTGTGGGCGGAACCAGTCTTGGGCAGTAACTAGTTAATAGTAACGCGTTACTGGTAACGAGTTACTTTTTCCGGTAACTTTAGGGTACCTGCAACGCGTTACTCTTTAATACTGGTAACTTGTAACTGTAGCACTGTTACTTTTTTATTGGGTAACTATAACTGTTTAGGCCGTTACAATTACTTTTTTTTACTATATAAATTAGAACCCACTGCCGCGGACATAAAGAAATTACCATCTTGAAGTATTTTTCTCCAAGCTCCTCGCTGACAAAAAAAATATAAGAAGAAGAAGCGTGGCCACGCATAAACAAACAAAAAAGTGCCTGGTTTAGCCCACGACCGAGGATGGACGAGGGACGAGTCAGCACGAAACTGAGAGATAAAGGAAGCGGCGACTGCGGTGGTAGGGGCGGCAAACAATGTCTGTTTCACCGACTTTGGCTCACTCTTCTTTCGTGGGGACCATTTGCGGGTGTCGGTGGTCGTGTGATATGTCTCCGAGTATTCCATTTGGACTGTGTCTGGGATGTGTCCGTGCTGTCGTTTTTACACCCAGCCGTTCGCCGTTTCCTCATCCCTATTAGTTTTTAAGGAAGCCGTCCTCATATTGTGCAGAAAGCCGGCGCTTGTTTAACTTATTCTTTCTCTTCGGAGGCTCTCGAGTGAACACGACTTCTACAGTTGGCGTTTCGGACATTGACGCCGGGTGGTCGTCGTACACTCGTAAAGCACCAGAAGTTAATTGTCTCCTTTCCCCCTTTATTCTTTCGAAGCTGTTTGACCTGCTACGTTCAGGCCTGCTTCCAAGTTTATCCCATAAGGTAATTATGTGACCATCTCTGTACGCATTCGTTTCGGAGTGAAATATAAACCAAAAGGTTCACTGACGCGTGCCGACGATAATTTTGAAAAACGGTTGATTCTAGGCTATAACAATTATTGCAAATAAATTATGCACATCAAAACGCTGAAATCGCGAATGACGCAAAAAAAAAACACCCTTCGGGTTTAAATTTTTCTAATATCTCAGTTTACCTTTCTTCTCACTATAGTGTAACAACTCAAATATTATTGTTTTGGTTTGTGATTCCTTGTGTCCAATTTTCGTACTGTAACAAGAAAGTAACGACGTTACTGTTTTTGCAGTAACTGTAACTGTAACACGTTACTTTTTTGAAACCGGTAACTGTAACTCAGTGTTGTACGGAACGGCGTTCCAAGGAACGGCTTTCCTGGAACGCGTTCCTTTTCGAAGGAACGAAGGAACGCCGCCGTTCCATTTTACATCGGTGGAACTGGAACGGGAACTCGTTACCTTTTTACGGGAACGGAAGAAGGAACGGCGTTCCTTTTTTTCGACCAGGGGGTAATTTTCATTTATTTCAGAAAGGAAAATTCTAAAAGTATAAAAACAATATTTTTCCGAAGAGCAGTATACCGTTAACTTTTTGGTTACTTATCTTATGGTTTATTTTGTGTGGTTCTCGCTTGGTAACAGTCGGGTGCAGGAGAGCTAGTGGACATCGATTCTTTTTTGAGTGCCCGAGACTGCAGTAGAGAAATCAAAACATCTAGTTTAGGAAAAGATAAAAAAAGGGACGTCTCAAACTTAGCTACTTTCTTTACTTACACGAATCCTCATACACCCAGAAATCTAAGGCCGACTGCAGCCATCACTGAACATCAACAAAGAAACCAGTTACACCAAACGAACAGGTTACTAAACATCAAACGCACCATTGTATCCCAGACATTGGCCAGAATGCACAGAAATTAACCTTCCTTCCCTCTCCTATTCCCCCACCTTCAAACTGAACAACGAGTCCAACCTTCACGAAGAGGGACTGGTAGCTTTCAAGACTGACCTTCAAAAAGCCCTACCTTCTTCTCCACTTGCTCGTCTTGCTGAGAGCAGCATCGAGAAGCAACTGTTTTTAAGTTCGAACACGGGACTTCGTTAGATTGAAACGTGTGAGGTTGTTGTAGAACTCTCGTGCAGTGTGGGGTAAGAGTACATTTGGCTCGTCAGCATAGCCCACCACAAACATGCATATGGCAAAACGCTGAGGTTTTTAAAAGTGATTATATCAACAAATGAAACCTCGCTTCCGCTTGTTTTCTTCTCCTGGTGTCCTTCCATCACGGCATTCAAATTCGTATGTTGCTATTTAATGGGATAGATAAAAAAAAAAAAAACTTGGTTTGATCTAACTAAATATTGCAATTAGCAAAATAAAAATTAACGTATATGTAACGACACGTTTCATTTTTTATACTGTAACGGGAACGAGTTCCTTTCTCGCAGATGGACCTTGTAACGGGAACGCGTTCTAAAAATCAAGAGGAACGAGGAACGAGCTTCTGTTCCTCTTTTTGAGGAACGTGTACAACACTGCTGTAACTGTAACAGAGTTACTTTTTCCCCATAGGAAACTGTAACTGTAACACTCTTACTTTATACTGGTAACGTGCCCATGACTGGGCGGAACTCGCCATGCGGGAGGGGCGTTCCTCTGTTGTTTTGAAAGAAACCAGACTAAAAACTTGGAGGACGTTTAAGCTTTGCCTTTAAGAGTGTAAAGCGATGGCGTTATTGGGCCCCGTTCGCAAAGCATACTCATTAGGGAGTTTACGTAGATCGTTTTCACCGTCCCGCAACGCTCTCCGCACCCCGCTACGATACCCGGAAATCTAGAGTCAAGGCCAGCTACGCGCAGGCGCAGTGGTGGCGGCTTCGTTGCGAAGGGCTTAGCGGAGGGGGAAACGCGGTCTCCGAAAACTACTTATAGGATCGATGCGCCCAACCAGAGGGCGCTTCAAAATTGCGAAACCCCGCATAAATGTTTCATACGGGTCCTGTATATATTTTATACAAGCCTATTGGATACATGATCCTGTATACGAGTACGGGACCCCCATTCACATAGAGGATCGAACATAGCTATTGGGCAGGAGATCGAACTATAGGGGGCGCCCTGACCCGTCTGTTGTCCCCATACTCGGTGTTTACTCAACACAAGGCCTGTGCACATGCCCAGAGGCCTTATGGGCATGTCCATGTCATCTTCTACAATAGAGCGCGGGGCACAGTTTAATGTAAAAAATACTAACAATCGACGAAGCGACGTTAAGTGCCAGATCTATCCTCAGAGAATGCGAGCTTGACCCACTTCGGCTTTTGTGCTGAGCTGGGACCGTGCATGCTGCATTGTTCATGCAGGCAGGAGTGGAAACAAAAGGGACCCTCCTCCCCCTCACCGGAGAACACGAACTCCAGCCGAACGCTGACGCCGCGTTCGATTTTGTCGGCCGAGCGCTGATTCATTGTATTTGTTGTCCCCATCCGTGTAGTTCTAAAGTTAACCGCTTGGGGCGTCACGGTCGCTCCTCCTCCCCAATATACGATCGGTATCCCGATACAAGATCCCGTGCAGCTATACAGGATCTGCATCCTCATACAGGATCCCGTCTATATATAGAGAACTTGTGGTCGGTTTGCCTTGCTGCATACCCGACCAAGAGGAATAACACGGAGCCAGCGGTTTCAAGGACAAGGAACTACATTTAATTTGACATGGACGAGACGATCAATACACTAACATCATTACCGGCGGCTCTTGAGTCCGGGCAGCGACTGCCTGCGCGCCGCTTCTGATCCGTCTTAAGGCCCACATAAGCACATTCGCGTTTGAGCGCGGTGCGTTCCGTAGCGTCAAGCGGACGCGTTGCGTTGCGAAGAGCGCTTGCGCCAAACTTGTACAGAGCGCGACACTGTTAGCGCGAACAAGCGATCGCCGGTTTTTCCAGTTTTTCTCTTTGAAACCAAGGGATGTCATCCAAGTTATTACTGCTACGGAAAGAGCTCATTTAGTTCTATAATGTAAGCGATAAAATATCGTGCTCGCTAATATTATTTAGAAGTAAAATGCGAAAATTCGCCGATGCCGTGTTCGCGCTAACAGTGTCGCGATGTGTACGCAAAGTTCTGTTGACACGCAGTCAACCGCAGTCAAGAGCCAATAAGAATGCGCTATCGTCGCTAGCGGCTCACCAATAGTAAGCGTAATCCAAGGCAACATGGCGGCGCACAGCGACAGCGTCGAAGTGTTCGATTTTGGGACAATCCCGCCGGCTTCCCCGACGTTTTGTCAAGATTGAATCATCGCAGCCTTGGAAAATACACTCCCCACCGCTCCTCAAACCGAAAAAGCAAGTTCTGCGAGCGGAGAACCGGATACTAGGGATGTCGCGAACCAGCCTAGGTTCGATTTCGAAAGGTTTCGACATTTTCAAAGCGAACTGAGGTTCGCATTCAAAAACTTTCGATATTTTCGTACCGACCGAGGTTCGAATTCGAACAATTTGCCACTTTCGATCACAGTGGAGTTTCGAATTCGAAAAGTTCGAAGCTCTCACGGTTTATAAAATTTCCGGTTCGAATATTTAAAATATTTTTCCCTTGAGGTTCGATAAATTCGAAGATTTCGAACTCTCCTAACTTGAGAATCGAGATATTCGAAAAATTTGAATTTCTTGGGATCTGAAGTTCGAAAAATTCGAAGATTTCGAAATTCCTCGGATATAAAATTCGAAAAATTCGAACGCTTCGAATTTTTATTGACATAAAGTTCGAACAAATGGAAGATTTCGAATTTATTTCTCCAGAAAGTTTAAAAAGTTCGAAAGCTTCGATTCTCTTTTAACGCTAAATTCGAAAAAAAACAACGAAAAAACTTCGAAGATTTCGGATTTCTTTTATGTCCAAGTTTTTAAAGTTCGAAGTCCGGTTTTCATGTTCCTCCGCAGTTTCAGTGTCAAATAACGTTTCCACGACTCACTGGTTTTCACAAAATCAGGTTTAGAAAAGTTAGGGTGTGATTTTAGACTGCGCGCAGTTGGTCAGGCAATCAAATGAGACGACGAGTGTCCCGGACGTGCTAGAGAATTTGCCAGTGCAGAGTGACGTGCGACCATAGATCAGTAATTGTGACCGTCAACCCGTGGGGCGGGGGGGTAGGAGGGGGGGGGGGGGTCTTTAACGTTCATCCCGCAGTAGTGATAACACGGACGCAGTGTTTTATGATACTCATTAAGTTTGAAACGGCCAGGGGCGGGCAGGAGGTTGAGGCTCAGAAAAACCTTGAAGCGATCTGGCAAACTACCTTCCCAACCCTTACACGCTGGTAGTAATCCGATCGAACACCGCCCGAGTGACGCTGGCATATAGTAAGTTATGTTTGTAATTGTCCTGGAGGTTTATTTTCCGGGACGGAGGAATCGCCGCGCAAAAAGCACAGAAGCCGACACAACTCGAGGTCGAGGAGCGTTCTACCATACAAGTGGCGCACTCTAAAAAAAAAGGTAGTCATAGGTGACTACTTTTGGAGTGGTAAAAAGTTGTCCCAAATATAACGACACCTAGGGTAAAAATCACGACCCCACAAGTAGTCAAAAAGCAGGTAGTAAAATTTTACTACAGCCAAAAGCAACATGCCGGCCGGTTAGCGAGGCTCGGATTTCCCGGTAAGGCCTAGCGAACAGCACGGTTTTTCGGCCGAGTGAGAGAATAGGGCGCATAAGCCCATTCGACGTCTTCCAAGCGCCATCAGACACGCTAAACATCCGTCCTTAGACACCGGTACCGTACCTATCCGGGAGGACGGCAGCGTGTTTGCCGGAATCGCCACGATTGCACCCGACGGCATCTCGCTAGATTGACTGTATTTTTACCCCCGGCGGAGAACGCTCGAAAAAGAAATCGTGACGCGAGGAATGGGCACGCTGACTTTATTGAAGACAACGTATGCTTGTACGCGGCGATGAATCGCTGGGCACCTTCGTCGACACCGACGGGAGACGTACAACTCGCACCAACGCCCCGATATCTTTCGTTCTTTTTTTTTCTTAACTCGTCTTGTTTGCGCCTACCTTAAACGACGTGGTTATCCATTGCTGCCTGCACTTCGCAGCTCTTCGACACAGAACAATCATTTAGGTGGCTGAGTGGCACAATTATCACGATTGTTATCAAATTCAGAGGCACCGTAAGGATCCCAGTGGACCATATGCCAGCTGTTTGCAATCAATAGCTACAGGACTGCACAACACAGCTTATTGAATCAGGCGGCAGCTTGCGCCACCTAGGAAGTGTAGTAACCGCTAGATGGCACTAAAAAAAAATGCTCATCCACCTACTCATATTTGAACTACGTACTGCACCTACAGCTCATGCGCCAACACACATCAACCACGACACAGAACACCTGTTACAGGGACATACATATCAACAGTACAACAAGGCACAAGCAACCACAACACAACACAACACCTCCGCGACTCTCTACACTGACCACCCTACCGACCCGATTTGTATATATGCCCTACTCCGTTCTGACAAGGATTAGGCAAGTGACTGGCGCTGTTTAGTAGATGCATACAAAAAGTGTCTGCAAGTATTATTACTATACAGGTGTTCTGTGTATTTAAATAGGCCGGTTAGACACTTCCCTTAATCTAGCGCTTCGAAGGGCAACATAATATGAAAGTAATGGGCTAAAGTAACACCGCGCGGCATGCTCCCGATCAGTTTCGGTTTCAGATTCACGCGGTGATAAGTTTTTCGATTTGGGTAGTTCAGCAAGGCCCCGCCAGAGCGCCGCTGGCAGCTAGAGCAAGATGGCCGCACGCAGCAGCTCGCTCAAAGGCGTACCGTCGGCGTCATTTTACTCGAAAAACAGTAAGTATATGGCTCTGCCGTCCTATATTCGGCACTTTTTTTTTGCTCAGAAAGTCTTCCACAACCACATTATTCCGTTCGTTGTTGTTTTTGAGGCAAGCAATGTTTGAAGCAATGTTACTAAGCCCGTCCGCTTAGTAACATTGCTTCAAATTCCTGCGTATCATTTTCGATACAGTGGGTCGTAATTGATGGCACAATTTTTGTATCAATTCTGATAAGTTTTCTTGGTAAAGCTTTGAATGGTACAGGTTTTAACAGTTTTTTTTTTTAATTTATTTTTCCTTCTAATTTTAGGTCCCGAAGTTAGGAACATATTGAACCGCATCGTCGCCGGCGAAGATGTCAGCGATTTTAGTGATCTGTCGGAAAGTAACGACGAAGATTACACTCCCCCCCGCCGCGGCTGAGCCCTCTGAGACAAGTGATGATGAAGAAATCGTAGAAGATTCCTTCGGGTCATCTGTAGCTTCGTCTTCTCGTCCAGACAACAAACGGCGAAAGGAATACATGGCTTGCTCGTGACGTCATCGCCTCGTGCTGGTGGTCATTTCTATTTGTTCTTGCCGAGAATAACAAGTTTGATGGTGCGAAGTGTATGCTGTCGAAGGTGCGCGCTCGGCAGCAATACCACCACGATGGCCGCTGTTGTGACGTCAGTGCAAGCCATGTATTGCTCCAAAACAGTCTTGTTGAATTTTCCAAAGTATTCTCTGAGCCGGATGCCATGGATTGACCATAGTTCCTTTTCCGCCAGTACTAATATGCTCACCATGCTAGTGGAACAAACAAATGTGTACAGTACGCAGAAATACGGCAGCTCCGTGATCACAACTCTGCAAGAGCTGGAGCAATATGTTGGAATATACCTGAAAATGGGGCTTACAAAAATGCCGAACGTCAGGTGCTACTCGGAGAATGGGACAAGGTATTCTCCTATCGCTGACAAGATGTCGAGAAATCGTTTCTTGAAGTTGATGCAATGCATGCATGTTGTAAACAACATGGAAAGCACCGAAGAAGCAAAGGACAAGTTGTGGAAGATACATCCTTGGATTTCATTATTGCAGCACAACCTCAAGAGCATTGCACAAGAAGAGTTCAATGCGGTGGATGAGATAATGGTCTCATTTACAGGAAGGAGCTCGCTAAAACAGTACATCCCAAACAAACCAACGCCGCAGGGTTTCAAGCTTTAGGGACGGGCAGGCACAACCGGTGTCCTTAACCAGTTTGAGGTATACCAAGGCCACTCCAAAGAAAAGCACATTTTTGACT